>JAVJIF010017050.1:0-135103 GCA_038442645.1 Agave tequilana
ACAAGTAACTACTTCTCTTTCTTCTTTTCAATTACTTGTTGTTTTTCATTTGCTTTTACTTGTTGTGTAACTCCTTTTTCTTTACCACTTAACTCTTGTTGTTTCTTTTACTACCATGTCTAACTAACTCTTTCATTGCATGGTTAACTAATTACTGACCCACTAATCTAACAACTTGATTGATAACCCAAATGAGTCAATAGTGTCAAACAAGCTTGTGTAAACGAGAGCTATGACATCTTAAGACGAGGTTTCTAACTCTAACTTACTTACATGTATTAGCTCTCTTATATTTCATGCTTAACGGGTTTTTGATGATCTATAGAGTTTAAACTTTGCTTGTTTTTGTAAGTTAGAGATTTTTCTTTAAACTTTATCGATACCATTAGTGCACTTGTGTCTTCCTGTATTCTCACCTTCAATTGGATCTTGATAAGGGAATGTCCAAGTTTTTACCGTGTAAAGCTAAAGTTAAAGGAAGAACTTTCACTCGATTTTCACGTGAATAGTTCCTATACATAAGGGTTATGCTTGCCTATGATCCATCGTGAGGCCACATCTTCAAGAAGTTAGAGATTAGTGGGAGCACTTAGTAGAAAGTTAGCCATGCGTTTTTACCATCTAGAAAAATCACTTTTACAAACCACCAAATCATTCTAAAACAATTTTTTGAAACCAACTTGTTTTCCTTTTCAAATTCTTATTTGAAGCAAAGAATTATCTCTTTTCTTGAACAAAGAAGCTGCATCAAGCTTTCATCGCTCTCCCGCCTTGCCTTGCGGATACGACCCGTATAGCCACTTCGCTACTACGGAGGAATCGTAAAAGCAGTAACATCGACCCACATTCCTTTACTTATTCTTGTGCTTACTTTTTACCAATCATGGACAAACGCAAACACTGAGATATTGTTTCAAGGTCGAGCCACTGCTCTACGTGCCCGCCTTCACATAGAAGAATTTTCACTATATCCATACAGGACCTCACACACAGGGAACCTCCACCGAGGAATTTGCATGTACAAGGTAAGGAGTGCACAACTGTTGGCCCAAAGGCCATCACTCTAGTTTTGATGATGATCAACTCATGTAGTTATGGTACTAATGATCTTGTGTTTATTTAGTCTCAGATTTGTGATCAAGATCTTAGTAGGTTGTAGTTTCAACAAAGGATTTAAAGTCAGTTTTAGAGCTAGCACGGTTTGATTCAAGAGCTTGTACATTAAGACCACATCAAGTACTCAAGAGGAGTCTAGCTCTTTGGATCGAGCTTAGACCAAGTCAAGAAAGAGAGAGAAGACTTCAAGTGAAGACTTCAAGAAGAAGACTTGAGTCTAGATTTATTTTTATAAGATTTTATTTTTAGATAAAATGTAAAGGATAGAATAGCTGGTGGATTGCTCAAGTATATCTTACACACACACACACTCTTGATTTAGATGAGTTTTCATAAAAGAGTTTTCATTTTGGAAAAATACCGGTTTAGTTTTGGTATTCAAAATTTACATGTTTTTAACTAAAACCATGTTTAGTGCTTATAGTCAAAAACATAGATATTTCATCATGTATGTGTAGTGGATCATATCCATACACTCTATTCTTTCAAAGTGTTTAAATATATGTTTTTTGTATTTGGAGAAGTTTTGGAAAAACCAAAATAGAAAAATACAGTTTTTGTTTTTAGCCAAAATTTATAAGTTACAAAAATTGTTCAAATTGTTTGTAACATGTCTTGATTTTACTCAAACATGTTTGATTATCAAAGTATAATATTGAAACTATTTTGTAAATTTTTCGTGAATTTATGAGATTTTATTTAAGCTAAAAAGTCAACATTTTAAATCCTTAACTGACCTGTCTGGCTTCTGTCGGTCGACCGGACCAGTCGACCGAGCAAGGAGTCGGTCGACGACGTGCACAGAACGTGCACGCCAGATCTGATGGAGGGCCGGCGACCGACCCGGTCGACCGCAAAGAGCTTCTACTCTCTAAAAATCCCCGATCGACCGGCAGAGAACTCTGTTCTCTGTTCCAGGCAGCGGTCGACCGGGCCGGTCGACCGAGGCTCCAACGATCAGAATTCTAACCATTAGCGGTCGACCGGGCCGGTCGACCGTCAGCCGCCAGGGCTGAAAAATGCCCCAACGGCTAGTTTTTTTTTAGCACTATAAAATGGGACTTTTCGGGGCTGTTTTAGATAAGTTTTTTTCGTGGATTTTGAGCAAGTTTTTCCAACTCTATTAGGTGTTTATCTCCACTTGTTTAAGAGCCAAAATTGCCATATCAAAAGGAGAGATTTTCAAGAGTGTTTTTAAAAGTGATTTTCTTGATGTTTCCTCCACCATTTCAATCCTAGTTTTCTCACACAAACACTTGAGCTATCCATTGCTATATCTACCTATAGGGTATTTTGTTGTGAGAGGATTTTAGGTGATCAAAGTGTTGTGATCACCAAAGTTCCATCTTTGTACTTTGAGGAGGCGGACTTGCGGGTTCGTGGTGTTTCGAGTTCGTGTGTGAACTCCTTATTTGAGGTGCGGCCTCGGCGAACTTATGGGCTTGCGGTGTGTTCGGGACTAGAGAGTCCAAGAGTTCTAGTGGGAACTCCTTGTAGGTGTTGCGGCACCGAGTGATCCGGTGGATCGATTTTAGTGAAAATCCTTCATAGTGTGAAGGCGGGGACATAGAGCAAGTGTGCTCGAACCTCGAAACAAATCTCCCGTATTTGCGATTGCTCTCTCTCTCTCTCTATCTCTTACTTGTCTTTATATCTTGCATGCTCATATTGTCTTTATCTTTATATGCTTGATATATTGTGTGCTTAATTATTATATGCTTGGGGATTGTTTGCTAACACTTGTATTCAACCAAGAGAGCCAACGCAGCACCTCAACTTTATTTAGACGAATCTTAAGGAGTTATCCAGAGCCCTTCACGGGGAATCCGGCTACACTCTTGTGTTATACGCGGTGTTTAGTTTAAGAAGTTTTTAATTCCGCATTAATTGACCATTAGATTAGCTCATCACCTATTCACCCCCCCTCTAGGTGATTTACAATTGGTATTAGAGCCAAGTGCTCTTGATTTGGGTCTTACAACTAGAGTTAAAGATCCTCATTTTATAGCTAATCACAATATTTGTACACACACATAGATTTCATGTCACCTCCCACTTTTGACATTCTTAACATCCAAACTTGGAAGGTTAAGATGCCCTTATACCTCAAGCCCTAGGTATTAATGTTTATTTTGCCACTATTAAAGACTCTTATTGTTTAAATGGCAAAAATATTGAGGCTAATGCAAAAGCCCTACATGCTTTAAGATCTACCCTAAATGATGTTTATTTATCTAGGGTTGCTAATCTTGATTCGACTTTTGTAGTATGGAACTCGTTGATCTCGCTTGGTGAAAAAGAACAATATTATGCAAGGAGCGATTCGGATGTTGGAAGTGACACCTCCAACGTGTGCTACATAGTTCAAGGGGATAACCCCCTTGAGGTAAACACCGAATCCGAACTAGATGAAGATGTTGATATGCCCTATGATGAGCTTACATCTCTTTTGTCAACAACTTCTTGAAAAATATGGATTGCTTAGAAAAGATAATAAGAATTTGAAAAAGAAATTGATGCCATGTTAAATGAAAAAGATTCTTTACAAGAAAATCGGAATGTTTTCAAAGAAAATGAAACTTTGAAAAATGAGAATATTTCCTTTATTTCTAAATTAAATGATCTTTGTGAAGGAATACTTCTTTGAAAAATAAAATTGTTTTGGTAGAAAAACAAAAAGAAGTTGCTTTGCAAGAAAACAACTCTTTAAAAAGAAAAATTGTTGAAAAAGAAAAAGTTAATGTTTCTAAAAAGAAAAGATTGTTGATCATGCTTTACATGCTAGTATTGATAAAAATGAGATTAAATTTTGAAAAATAAAATAAATTGTTTAAGCTCAACTTTAAGCACATGTGCATTTAATCATAAAAGATTGGTATCCTTGTTTCAAAAAAAACAGGTTCCCCATGTTCATGCACAACACCCTCATCATGCATATGCCCACTTTGCACGCCACGATCACCCTCATACACATGTGCATAGTAGAGTGTACACTTGTACACATTGTGGCCGCAAAGGCCATTTAGCAAAGTTTGTTTTGATAAGTTGCATCATATTAATTTTGCTAAGAAAAATGTTTGGGTTCCTTGCAATGCTAACCCTCAAGGACCAAAAGAAAAATGTGGTACCAAATCCCCACCTTTTGTATTTGATGTAGGTGCGGGCTCTCACAAAACGTGAGAGGGATGGTGCCTTGATAGTGGATGTATGGACTTGATGGGCACATATTTGATGCACCGCTATCTGGAGGTTGGTGGGACAACTACCTTGTTTTGGATATTTGGAGTATAGTTCTTTATTTTGGTAACTGTCTCTAAACTCCTAATTTAGTTTACATGCTTTTTCATTGATGATTTCTTTAGCATGTTCATATTTTTGTGCTTCATGAGGTATATAACTTGTTTAGATGTAGATTCTATTAAAACTTGTGTTTATACATGTATAAGTAGTGAGCTACATTTGATTTACATATGTTTGCACTCCATTGCTCATTTGTACTCACTATATGCACATATATAGCCTAGTTTTGATGATTCTCTCATTTACACTTGTTTTTGCCTATTTTCATGTTTTACTTCATGTATATAGTATTTTAGTCAAAACTAATAAATATACATGTATACCCCTTGAGTCATTTCCCTTCATGCAATTTATATTTTGGACTCTTTTTATGTTTGGGATATGTATGTATATTATTAGTTTTGAATAATACATACATATACCTAGAAGTTTGTTTTTAAGATGAAACATGAATTTTTATGTTTTTCATCTTTGATTGAAAAATTGAATTTTCATGATTTTTGTTTGATAAAATGATATTTGTTTGAGCTTCATTGATTATCTTCATGGAAAATGATAATTACATGATTTTTGTACGCTCACACTTTATTTGTTTATTCATGACTTTATTTCATGATTATTTTTGAGCCTTATAGATTTCGAGTGTCAAACTTTATGTATTTAGTATGTTTCATGATATACATATGATTTGGTCTCATGTTTTGAAGGATCTTTAACTAGTTTTTTAAAAATTATTTTAACTAGTTATTGTTCTTCATTTGGTAGTGATTTTCAATGCTAAAAAATATTTTCAAACACCTATTTTTGAAAACCCCTACCTACCGCTTTATGGGTGGACGGATGGGCGAGTATGCCTGTAAGCTTAATTGAAAAATCTTTTATCTTGAGCATATAAAGGGTGATAGTTATGAGTTATATACTTGATTTACATTGTTATTTTCAATTGGTATCTCAATTGATATTTTTTGTATATACTCATATTTGTTTTCTATATATGTATGCTTCATAATTTCCATAATATCAATCCTATTGATATTGTCTTTCCATACATATATATGTTTTGAAAATCAAGCACCAACAAAATCATATATTTATACTTGATTTTCAAGATATTCACATGTTTAAAGCACAAAGGTTGTTTATGCTAAGCTTAATTCAAATCTTTATTTTCAATTGATTTCTCATTGATATTTTATATAAGCTTATGCATTATCTTCAATTGATATATTTTTTCAATTTGTATCTTTATTGATATCAAAATGTACATATATGTTTCAATTGGTATCTATTGATCTATTTATTTCAATTGGTATACATGAAAATTATATTGGTATCAAAATATAAAATACTTTCATTCATTGGTATCAAGATCACAATTTGTATCAAAATTTCATTGTTATTTCAATTGATAAAATGTTTCAATTACAATTAAAAATTCAAAATTTGTAATGTTTATTTACAATTGATATCTTAAAATTTGATTTACTAAGATATCTCAAAATTTTGTTTTAATAAGAAAAATTAAAGATGTTTTGATGTGTATTGCCTATATGCAAGGGGAGTTTAACATCTCTTCTACATATAGATTCATGTTGAGTGTATTTATATTGAGAAGCTTAACAACTCTTCTTTATGCGGTATACGTGTGTAGGGGGAGCTTCACATCTCCTCTTATGCATTGCATATTATGTGTTATGTGAATTAGGGCTTGTCATCTTTTCTTCATGTAATGCATGTATGTAGGGAAGCTAACTTAGCGTCTTTCTCTTCATGAATGTATATCGCATATAATTCTTCATTGATTGATTTGCGTTCACCTCTTTAAGGGGCAGAACATTGTTTTATGTTTACTTTAACCCCTTTATTGATGATTGACAAAAAGGGGGAAAAGTATTTAGTATATATGTATGTTTTCCTTGATTTATACATAAAGGGGGAAAAGGATTTATGTTTATGCATATATGTTTTGTTTTGCAAATAGGAGAAATAGAATTTGATGTGTTTTATGCTTGATTGGCATGTTTATCTCCTTATATTTGCATACATATTTATGAGCTTTCATTGCATATTTATTTGTTTATTGTTATGCATGAGTTAAGGGGGGGCTTCTTTGAAGCTTTACTTTAATCCATGCATATATAACTCCATGAGTTTTGTCATCTCAAAAGGGGGAGATTGTTGGCCCAAAGGCCCATCACTCTAGCTTTGATGATGATCAACTCATGTAGTTATGGTACTAATAATCTTGTGTTTTATTTAGTCTCAGATTTGTGATCAAGATCTTAGTAGGTGTGTAGCTTCAACAAAGGATTTAAAGTCAAAGTTTTGGAGCTAGCACGGTTTGATTCAAAAGCTTGTGCATCAAGATCACATCAAGTACTTAAGAGGAGTCTATCTCTTTGGATCGAGCTTGGACCAAGTCAAGAAAGAGGAGAAGACTTCAAGTGAAGACTTCAAGAAGAAGACTTGAGTCTAGGTCTGTTTTTAGAAGATTTTGTTTTTAGATAAAATGTAAAGGATAGAATAGCTGAAAAATGTCCCAATCGCTAGTTTTTTCTAGCCCTATATAAATGGAACTTTTGGGGCTGTTTTAGATAAGATTTTTTAGTGGTTTCGAGCAAGTTTTTTCAACTTTATTAGGTATTTATCTCCAATTGTTTAAGAGCCAAATTTCATATCAAAAGGAGAGATTTTCAAGAGTGTTTTTAAAAGTGATTTCTTGAGTTTTCCTCCACCATTTCAATCCTAGTTTTCTCACACAAACACTTGAGCTATCCATTGCTATATCTACCTATAGAGATATTTGTTATGAGAGGATTTTAGGTGATTAAAGTGTTGTGATCACCAAAGTTCCATCTTTGTACTTTGAGGAGGCGGACTTGCGGGTTCGCGGTGTTTCGAGTTCGTGTGTGAACTCCTTATTTGAGGTGCGGCCTCGGCGAGCTTGTGGGCTTGCGGTGTGTTTCGGGACTAGAGAGTCCAAGAGTTCTAGTGGGAACTCCTTGTAAGTGTTGCGGCACCGAGTGATCCGGTGGTATCGATTTTAGTGAAAATCCTTCATAGTGTTGAAGGCGGGACGTAGAGCAAGTGTGCTCGAACCTCGAAATAAATCTCCCGTGTTTGCGATTGCTCTCTATCTCTTACTTGTCTTTATATCTTGCATGCTCATATTGTCTTTATCTTTATATGCTTAATATATTGTGTGCTTAATTATTATATGCTTGGGGATTATTTGCTAACACTTGTATTCAACCAAGAGAGCCAACACGGCACCTCAACTCTTATTTAGAGGAATCTTGAGGAGTTAGTCCAGAGCCCTTCATGGGGAATCCGGCTATACTCTTGTGTTATACGTGGTGTTTAGTTTAAGAAGTTTTAATTCCGTATTAATTGACCATTAGATTAGCTCATCACCTATTCACCCCCCTCTAGGTGATTTACAACAACTCCTCTCTCCAACACAACCACCTCTACACAAGAGATAAGGCACAAAGCCAAAATAACAATCACCTCTACACAAGAAGGACAAGGCACAAAGCCACACTCTACCACAATCACCTCTACACACAAGGGATAACCACAAACCCAAAGCCAAACCTCCTCCACACTAGAGGGATAGGCACTAAGCCAAACCACAATGACCTCTACACTAGAGGGATAAACACAAACCAAGGCAAAGGAAAGATTACAACTTGTCATCACAATAGACCACAAACAACTCTTGGAGATCACAATAGACCACAAACTATTATTCTCATAAAACAAGATCCTATAGATATGATAGAGATGATAGCTCAAGTGTGAGAAAACAAGGTGTTTGGAAAACAAATCACAAAGAAAAATACTTAGAAAAATACTAGAATGAAATAGAAGTGAAGATCCAATTTTCCAAAAACTCTATTTACTTTGATTTTTCCAACCTTGAAAACAAAATAAAAATAAAACTTTGAGGCACAAAAACTCTTTAAATTTTGCTACAAACACTTGTTAGGAGGGAAGAAAAGATCTCTTAAAATCTTGTAGAAAACAGCCCAAGAGATGGCTATTTATAGCCTCTCATACAATAGAGCCGTTGGCAGCCTGAAAGGACAGACTTGGCCTTTCGATCGACCAACGCAACAGTCATATTTCTGACCGTTATGCCTCCAGTCGACCGCCCGGTCGACCGGGCCAAGCCTGTCGGTCGACTGGCAGTACCCGAGAGTGGGTATTTTTCAGTCGGTCGACGGCGCGGTCGACCAGCCTACTTGGCTGGTCCTTGTGCACGTCTCTCGTACACACCGAATGACCGGTTCGGTCAACCGACGACCGGTCCGGTCGACCGGCCAATCGACCGCCAGTGGGATCTGGCAAGGATTTTAGGTAAGAAAAACTTAGTTATTTTAATTCCAATAAAATCCATAAATACTCATAAATTTCACAAAAATAAGTTCTTGTTAGATCTTTGAATAAAAAATATGTGTGACTAAAAATTAGCACATACTACAAACTATTTGAACTATTTTTGTGATATAAAATATTTGACCTTAAACAAAAATCGTATTTTCCGAAAACCAAACTTTGAAATGGAAATCCAATTTTTTTCAAACTTATATAAATACAAAAATAAGATATTGAAACTCTTTTGAAGCATAATGTATATGGATAGAATCCAATACACATGTACATAATATATCTATGTTTTTGACATGAAATCCAAAATAGGTTTTGTAATTACAAAACTCTAAACACATGAAATAGACCATCAAAATAAGTTTTTCCAAATATATGAAGTACAGATGAATATAGATGAAATCTAATATACATTAAACCATATAAACTTGTTTTGATTCTATCTATTCATGAAAACCATATATATGAACTAGAAATCTAAAACCGGTAAACCAAAAACCAAACGTATTGAATTGTGTGTGTGAACTTGAGCATATCAACACTATCTATCTTTACACAAGATCTAAACAAACCGAAGTCTTCTTGTCGAACTCTTTCTCCAAGTCGACTTAATCCAAACGCAATCCAATGAGCTTGACCCCACCGAGTGCTAGATTCGATCTTGACGTGCAAGCTCTTGAATAAACATGCTGAAAATCACCTAGAGGGGGGTGAATAGGTGATAATGCTAATCTAATAAACTTAATGCGGAATATAAAAACTAATTGCAATTAACAAGAAATGCACACTCAAACAAGCTAAGCAAGTAATTATGAATGAACAATATGAATGATGCAAGGCACAATATAGAGAGAGTAAGAGCCAAGGGATCAAGCGCAAACAACAAGATATGTTTCGAGGTTCGAGCACCTAGCTCTACATCCCCGCCTTCACACAGAAGGATTTCTAGTCCACTAGCTGTCCATAAAGGACTCCCACAAAGGGAACCCCCACCGAGGATTTGGGGCAATACAATCACAAGGAGTACCCAACTCCTCTCCTTACAAACACAACCTCCTCCTTGAGGCACAACACCAAGCAACAAACATCACCTCACAACTTGAGGGATTAGTACAAAGCTACACAAGGATCACCTCACACCTTGAGGGATACAACCCAATAGAACAACCTCCTCAACACAATGAGGGAAAGGCACAAAGCCAAGCTAAGATAGGGTTTACAACTTGGTGATCAAAAGACCACAAACAATCTCTTTTCCCACACAAAGATCCTATAGAATAAGATAGTAGATGTAGCTCAAGTGTGGAGAAAACAAATGGAATGGAAATCAAAAACTCAAAGAAAATCCTTGGAAAAACTAGAAACCAAGATAAAGAAGTTGAATCAAACACTTTTCCCAAAACCCTTTTCTTTGATTTTCCAAACCCTAGCAAAAATACCAAAAAGATTGTTCAATTTAAAGCCAAAAACTTCTTTTGATTGCTGTGAAAACACTAGAGAGTCAGAAAAATTAGCACAAAAAAATCTTAGAGAAAACCTCTTTCCAATGTGGTATTTACAGCCCCCAGAAAATTATAGCCGTTGGCAGCAGAAATTGCCAAAAATGAACTACCGGTCGACCGGCCAAACGGTCACATTTGACCGCTGGCAGCTACCGGTCGACCGGGCGGTCGATCGTCCCCAGAACCAGAGAGCAACGGCTCTCTGGCCGGTCGACCGCTCGGTCGACGGGAGAAACCCGAGAGCAACCTGCTCTCAGTCGGTCAACCGCGCGGTCTCGACCGGCTTATGGGAAAGCCAGCGTGCACGTATCCGTGCACGTCGGGTCGACCGCTGCGTCGACCGGCTACTGGTTGGTCGACCGTCCAGTCGACCAACCAGCCTGGCAGCAGCAGTTCTGGTCAGAAAAAATAAATTTTTAATCCTAAAAATTTTCATAAATCTCTAAAATTACACAAAAATAGTTTTATCATTTTATTTTGAAATATAAACTTGTGATAAAAATTTCATCACAAATAACAAACATTTTGATACATTTTTACCAAAAATCAAAAACTGTATTTTCTAAAACTTGGATTTTTGAATTGAAAATACACTTTGTCCAAAACTCATCCAAATACAAAAACATGGTATTAACAACATTTAGGCATGATGTATATGGATATAATCCTATATACATGAAACATATATTATATATATATATATATATATATATATATATAATATATATATTAATATATATATATATATTATATATATATATATATATATATATATATCTATATATATATATATATATATATATATATATAATCCATGTTTTTGACTTTAATTCCAAAATATGTTGTGTAAAAATACCAAACATAAAAACACATGAATAAGTAAGTCAAAACTAAGTTTGTCTAGGAAGTTAAGCATGCATGTATATAGAACAAATCTAATATACATTAAACCATGTAAACTTGTTTTGATCTATCTATTCATAAAACCAAGATTGGTTAAACCAAAAACGGAAAAAACCGAAAACCAACATTCAAAACATGAAACATGTGTGTGTGAACTTGAGCATATCATACTATTCTAATCTTTACAAATGGATCTAAAACTTAACTAAACTAGGGTACCGAAGTCTTCTTGTAGAGCGTCGTTTCCAAGCCGACTCGATTCAAAACTTCGTGATCCACCGAGTTTGACTCCAATGAGTGCTATATATGATCTTGTCGCTCGGGCTCTTGAATCACTATGTGAAAGCTTCCAAACCATCTTTGATGAAGCTAATCACCTACTAACATCTTGATTAATGATCTGAAACTAAAATCACAAGATTATTAGTACACATAACTACATGAGTTAATCATCATCAAAACTAGAGTGGAAGGCCTCTGGGCCAACAATCCCCCTTTTTGATGATGACAAAACTCATGGAGTTATATATGCATGGATTAAAGTTAAGCTTCAGAGAAGCTCCCCCTTAACTCATGCATAGGAATAAACAAGCAAATGAATATGCAATGAAGGCTCATAAATAGTATGAAACACATATATCAATTGTTTATTGTGATGCTGCATGAACATAAATCCTTTTTCTAAAACATAATGCTCTTGATACCAAACATATGAAATGCATCATGCATAAAACGTGCTCTTGATACCAATAAACTCTTGATACAATAAAACTCTTGATACCAATAAAAACATGTTCTTAAATAATGCTTTTGATACTAATTAAACAATTAAACTCTAATTAAACAATTAAACGATAAACTAATAAATAAACAAAACACTGCATATAAAACATGCATATAAACTCAAATACTTCTCCCTTTTTTGTCAATCATCAACAAAGGGGTCCAAGTAAAAACAAAAACATTCTTTTCCCCCTTTTGTTTCGAAACAAAGAAACAATAAAGGGGTTAAAAGCAATAAAACAATGTTCTCCCCTTTTTGTCTAAAACACAAATGATGTAAATAAGGGGTGACAATCAATTAAGATATCAATTAAAAATTTGTCAAAGTAGAGCATCTTGATACCAATTGAAAGGAAACATAAAAACATTGATACCAATTATAAGAAAACAATCTTGATACTAATTGAAATTAAACATATAACAAATTGAATTTCTAAACAAGGATTTGATACCAATTGTAAATATTTTTCATTTTGAACATATGATACCAAATTAAAATTTTCAATCATAAAGTATGGGAGTGGAAATCAAATACCAATTGAAAATGAAATACAAGTTTTCTCCCTCTTTATGAATTTTCAAATAAAAACATGCAAAGCTTGTATATGGATACCAATTGAAAACTAGTCAATTGAAACAAGATGGTCATTATAAAATAAGCTTTATGATCAAAATTTGTGCTCTAAGATATATGAATATAATAAGCACAAATAAAAACATATATATGTATGAAAATTAGATACCAATTGAAATTGATACTCTTCGAATTGTAAGCATACATATATAAAAATATATGAGTATACAAAAAAAATGTCAATATTGATACCAATTGAAAGAATCCAATGATACCAATTGAAAAAAAAATAATATCAGTGTATACCTTATATAACCTAGCCTCCCAATCATGTTCAAGTTAAAAATGATTTTCAATATAAAGCATACATGAGCATGATCTCCCATCATCCACCTTAGAAGGTAGGGGTTTTCAAAAATAGGTTTGAAAATAGAGTACGTTTGAAAATCTCTACCATAAGAAGAATACGAACTAGTTAAATGGAAAAACTTATTAACTAGTACGAAATCCTTCAAGTGAGGAATAAAACAAAATTGTTTTTCATGAAACACATGTAATTCACATGATCACTATGAAAAATTCAATTAAGCTCAATTAAGATATTCCTTAAACATGAAACATGAAAATCTAAAATTTCAATAAAAAACTAATTTATACTTCAAGGCATATGTATGTTTTGACAACACAAAGTATACATACATATCCCTAAACACAATTTGAGTCCATAATAAAGTTTTGCATGAAAGCAAATGACTCAAGGGGTATACATGTATATCTTAAAATTTGGCAAAGTAGACATATACATGAAACGAAAACACACATGACCATAAAACATGTCAAAAATAGGGAATACAGGTTAGAATGCATGAATCATCAAAACTAGACTATACTAGAACATCTAATGGGTACAAATAAGCATCCAAGCACAAACATATATAAAGATTTATTTGTGGCCCACTACATATACAAGTATAAATTCAAGTCTTAATGAAAACTAACATTTAAACGTATATTCAAAATATGAGACATAAAACGGGATCAATCAACATGATAAACATAAAAATGATCATTATGTAAATCCACATGCTATTAGAGCTATTATGTGCATAATAGCTAAAACAAATGGTGAGAACACAACATATGGGTCCATATAAGCATGGGTGATCTTAAAAGTTATACATGCATGACAATGATCTAAGAATCATGGCATTTAACATAATAAACTCTAAACATCAAAAACATGAAATATCAAAAGAATCATCATAAACACATATGATCATCATGCACATGCATTAGATCTAGGACATATAATTAGTTAAAAACAAAGTGAGAACACAAAGTAGGACCATGGTGTCTCAAATAACTAAACATGTATATCACTAATCTAAATCACATGCATAATCAAATGAGCTTTAAAGCATGACATGCTAAATCAACAACATGAAAAGCATGCAAATATAAACGGGAGTTAGAGATTGATACCAAACCGATGAAGGCACCTCTCTTGTTCTCCAAACCAACCACCAAACTCCCCTTGAAAGTGATGCATCCAAATTGTTTTCTTTAAGCACGGAACGTATCCACTTCAAGGCACCGCTACTCTCACGTGATGCGAGGGCCCACACCTATATCAAAAATTTTAGGGTGGTCTTTGGTACCCGTTTTCTTTTGGGTCCATAGGGGTTAGTATCTTTCCTAACCCAAACAAGATGATTTGCTAAATTTTAACATGTAAACGATCATAGCAAAATCTAGCAAGGTGGCCTTTTCGACCACAATGTGTACAAATGTACACATGGGCATACATAGTCTGAAGTTTGTGATCGTGATGAGCATGTGTATGCCGTGATGGGTGTGCATGCAAAGATGGACCTTGTTTCTTACGAACCAAGGTTTCCAAGCGTGTATGATTTAAAGTACATGGCTCAAAGTGGAGCCCAAACAATCTATACTTTTCTTCAAAACATTTATGTCACTTTCAATACTAGAAGATAAAGTGGAGCATGCAAAAGATGTGCTAGGTGAAGCTACACTAGCATGACAACATGTGAAGACAATTCAATTTTCAAAGATTCATTTTTCTTTAAAACAAAAATCCAATTCATTCATAATGAGATCAATTTCATTTTTCAATGAAAGGTTATCTTTTAAAACAAAATCTAATTTAGAAGATAAGACCACATTATTTTTCACAAATCATCACAATCATTTTTGCTTTTCAAAAATTCATTTTCCTTTAGGACAAGATCAAGTTGAGATTTAAGTGAGTCACGTTCACTAGTAATCTCTTCCTCTCTTGCAAAATTACTTCAAAACTAGAACACAAATCCTTCATTTTTCTTTTAATCAAAATGCTCTTTTTCAAAAGGTCATGTTTTTTCACAAAATTTTTAAGCTTAGAGGCAAGTTCTACATTTAAATTTTGAACTTCAAAACACCCATAGCAATATGAACTAGAGCTATCATCTAGTTGAGAATCTGATTGTACCTCAAGGGAGTTTTTCCCTTGGACCATGAGGTAATGCTCGTCAGATTTGTCTCTCCTAGATCTTCTCAACTTGTTGATAATCCTTGGTAGCTCGGGAGAAGTCAAAATGCTCCAAACTGCAAAAGCCGAATCATAATGAGCAAACACATGTAAAGATCTTCATTAAGAGATACTCTAAGTGTCTTAAGTGCTAATGCATTTGCCTTTTTATGCTTGCTAGCATTAGGTAGGATTCTTGAGTAGTGGCTTGATAAACTAGATGTCCTAGGCTTTTTAAATGACTACTCATCTTGGCCTTCCAAAAATCATGTCTAGAAAAATCAAACATAGGAGGGCTATCTATGAGTGCAAACTAAATGTGTGCAAATGAAAAATGCAAATGAAGATTAGCAAACAAAGATCTCACTCCTAGGTGGTTAAACCTAAATATCAGGAGCGGACGCTCTGATACCAATTGAAAATCACCTAGAGGGGGGGTGAATAGGTGATAATGCTAATCTAATGAACTTAATGCGGATATAAAACTAATTGCAATTAACAAGAAATGCACACTCAAACAAGCCAAGCCAATAATTATGAATGAAAATATGAATTGATGCAAGGCACAATATAGAGAGAGTAAGAGCCAAGGGATCAAGCGCAAACAACAAGATATGTTTTCGAGGTTCGAGCACCCAGCTCTACATCCTCGCCTTCACACAGAAGGATTTCTAGTCCACTAGCTTGTCCACAAAGGACTCCCACAAAGGGAACCTCCACCGAGGATTTGGGGCAATACAATCACAAGGAGTACCCAAACCTCCTCCTTACAAACACAACCTCCTCCTTGAGGCACAACACCAAGCCAACAAACAATCACCTCACAACTTGAGGGATTAGTACAAAGCTTACACAAGGATCACCTCACACCTTGAGGGATACCAACCAATAGAACAACCTCCTCAACACAATGAGGGAAAGGCACAAAGCCAAGCTAAGATAGGGTTTACAACTTGGTGATCAAAAGACCACAAACAATCTCTTTTTCCCACACAAAGATCCTATAGAATAAGATAGTAGATGTAGCTCAAGTGTGGAGAAAACAATGGAATGGAAATCAAAAACCAAAGAAAATCCTTGGGAAAAACTAGAAACCAAGATAAAGAAGTTGAATCAACACTTTTCCCAAAAAACCTTTTCTTTGATTTTCCAAACCCTAGCAAAAATACCAAAAAGATTGTTCAATTTAAAGCCCAAAAACTCTTTTGATTTGCTGTGAAAACACTAGAGAGTCAGGAAAAAATTAGCACAAAAAAATCTTAGAGAAAACCTCTTTTCCATATGGGGTATTTATAGCCCTCAGAAAATTATAGCCGTTGGCAGCAGAAACTGCCAAAAAATGAACTACGGTCGACCGTCCCCAGAACCAGAGAGCAACGGCTCTCTGCTGGTCGGCCAGGAGAAACCCGAGAGCAACAATCTCAGTCGGTCGACCCACGCGCGTCGACGGCTTATGGGTAAGCCAGCGTGCACGTATCTGTGCACATCGGTCGACCACTGCGGTCGACCGGCTACTGGTCCGGTCGACCGTCCAGTCGACCGACCAGCCTGGCAGCAGCAGTTTGGTCAGAAAAACATGTAATTTTTAATCCTAAAAATTCTCATAAATCTCTAAAATTACACAAAAATAGTTTTATCATTTTATTTTGAAATATAAACTTGTGATAAAAATTATCACAAATAACAAACATTTTGAAACATTTTTGTGTCTTATCATTTTTACCAAAAATCAAAAACTGTATTTTCTAAAATTTGAATTTTTGAATTAAAAATACACTTTGTCCAAAACTCATCCAATACAAAAACATGGTATAAACAACATTTAGGCATGATGTTATATGGATATAATCCTATATACATGAAACATATATATATATATCCATGTTTTTGACTTTAATTCCAAAATATGTTTTGTTAAAATACCAAACACATAAAACACATGAATAAGTAAGTCAAAACTAAGTTTGTCTAGGAAGTTAAGCATGCATGTATATAGAACAAATCTAATATACATTAAACCATGTAAACTTGTTTTGATCTATCTATTCATAAAACCAAGATCGGTAACCAAAAATGGAAAAACCGAAAACCAATATTCAAAACATGAACGTGGTGTTGTGAACTTGAGCATATCACTATTCTAATCTTTACAAAGGATCTAAAACTTAACTACTAACTAGGGTATCGAAGTCCTTGTAGAGCGCCGTCTCCAAGCCGACTCGATCCAAAACTTCGTGATCCACCGAGCTTGACTCCAATGAGTGCTATATATGATCTTGTCGCTCAGGCTCTTGAATCACTATGGAAAGCTTCCAAACCATCTTTGATGAAGCTAATCACCTACTAACATCTTGATTAATGATCTAAACTAAAATCACAAGATTATTAGTACAAATAAACTACATGAGTTAATCATCATCAAAATAGAGTGGAAGGCCTCTGGGCCAACAATGCATTAGCTCCCAAAACTCCTTTGTTGAAGCTAAACACCTACTAATATCTGATCAATAACTGAAACTATAAACACAAGATCATTAGTAAACTAACCTTCATAAGTTAGTCATCATCAAAACTAAGGTGAAAGGACTCTGGGCTAACAGCTTCATAGTTCAAGGGATTGACTCTCTTAAGATAAATCAGACACTCACTAGATTATAGCGCTAGTTCTTCATGTGATGATAATTTTATGGATGCCCATACTTTAAATGAAGAACTTTTGTTATTTTGTGAAAACTTGCTAAATAAATATAAACTTTTATAAAAGAAAAGTTTTGAATTATAAGAAGAAAGTAAAAATTTATTTTCTAAACTTGATATAGTCCTTGCAAGAGAAGTAAGGTTTCAAATGAAAGGGATTCATTAAAAACTCACTTGACCTTGTTTTAAAGAAAATGAGTTTTTAAAAAATAAAAATAATTTGATCATGTTTGAAGAAAAATGAGGTTTGTTTTCAAAACTTGATTTGTTTAACAGAAAATGATTCTTTGAAAAAAAATTTGTTTTAATTTTAAAAGAATTGGAATTTATTTCGAAGGAAACCATTTCTTTGATAAAGATTTGGCTTCCCATTTTTATCATGATTCTATTGTTATATCTCCTATTGATAAGATTGCATGCTCCACTTCTTCTTCAAAAATTGATAATGATATTTGCATATGAAGAAAAGTGTAAATTATTTAGGCTCTACTTTGAGCCAATGTGTTATGGATCACAAGAAATTAGAATCCATGTTTTGCAAGAAACATGCACCACATATTCATGCACACAAAACACGGCATACATATCCTTATCATGCTCACACACGTGAATATATGTATATGCTCATATGTACACTTATACACATTGTGGACGTACGGGCTACCTTGCAAAGTTTTGTTATGACAGAATAAATGTTTCAAATTTGTAAATAATTTATTTAGGTTAGGAAGGTGCTAACCCTCATGGCCCAAAGAAAGTGGGCATCAAATCCACCCTATTGTATTTGATGTAGTGTGGGCTCTCACTTGACGTGAAGTTATCGATGCCTTGTTGGTGGATGCGATCCCGATCCTAAAGATTATATTTATGGATGCATCACTTTCAAGGGATGCTTGGTGGAAGGACCACCATACTTTGGAGATATAGAGATTAGTTCATTCGGTTTAGTAACTATATCTAACTCCTTATTTTGTTTATGTATTAATATTGATATTTTAGCATTATTGGTTTTTCATGCTCATTATGTTTTGAATGCAATGCCTATTAAACTTGTGATACACATAGATAATCTTAGAGAACACCCATGTTCAATTGGATTCATATTTTTGGTTCTCACTATTGTTTAACTAATATGTGTATCCTAGTTCAAATAGCACGTGCATTTAACCTAATGATCATATTTTGTTTGTGTTTTTATGCTTCATGTTTTGATTACATGTGTCACGCCCCACTTCCCAAAATACTGAAAACAGAGTCGCGATAAGAGTCGGAGACGTATATACGCGAAGAAAATACCTCACGTATACACGGTAAGCCTAAAAATAACCTGAATAACCTACAAATCTAAATCATAATAAATCAACGATCACTACAATATCACATATAAGCATCTACACATGAAATCATTTAAAAAGAACTGGAATAAAGACTGAATCTGATATACGTGAATCAGAAAAGTACAGAAAAATGAATAAAAAGAGGTAAGGGTACCAGAATAAAAAAAAGAGACACTCTAACTCCTCGTGAAGCATACTGTCACATGAGCACCTGAACAATATAAGAAGGTGTCCAAAAATCTTGAACGCGCGAATCCAAGGTCGTCAGAAGCGACCTAATGAGTGTTTGTGTGTGTGTGTAAAGGGAAAGGTGTTTGTGTATAATAACAATATAGGCAAAACAACATGATAACTGAAATGAAAGATAACAAAATATCAATGTCAAGAACAAGGTTATGAACGATATATAACTGGTATCATGATAAAAGAAAACCACTAATGTCAAGATGTGTAACCTAGCATATGTGACTAGTCTGGTATACAATCGGTCATGTGTACAATCATATGTCTATCATAATTATATATACACATTCGGGTGATTACGGTCAGTCACAATACATTATAACAATTTATCATTATTAATTATGTTAGCGAACACCAACTGTCACCTGTAATAGACGCATCCCATACTACGCCTATTACACGTGTCAATCGAAGTCCTAAATTATTGAAACTGATCGGTTGGAGACTTTGTCCATGCTTTAGGTGGGTCCCGTACATACTCGGGACCATAGCCCAGATACCTGGCGCTGAACCAGGCCCTACCGCCAGGTAGTCAGTAACAGTACTCACAGTATCACTGTGAAACAATACTCATAGTAACACTATGGAACAATAAACAGATGAGATGTTAGTCATCCCCCGGAACCCTGTAGTGGAACCGTAAGTTGGCTACGCAACCTATGTCCTAGGTCCACCAAAAATACAAACGATATCTCCTCCATCAATTTTCCCAATCCCAGTATAAGTATCCATTTACATTATTATTTAATTCGGTCATGACAATCAATACCCATGTTACTTATAATACTGGGATGATATGGTGACAGTAACGGTACAATAAACAGTTAACAGTAATCGTATACACAGTAAACAATATCAGTAACAGTGAACGGTAACAGTAGCCATGTATATAATGAACAATAGGACTGTACAGGGTTTTACAGTCAAACAATCTTGTTCTAGTAACTTTCAGTAATATGAGTTTATACAGTAACAGTCCTGTACCTCTAGTCAATGTACGACCTTATATAGAACTGATCATAATACCATTCACTCATAATCTCAATAGTCATCGTGATCATCAAATCTAAATCTCAATAGTCATTATGAACATCAACTACTAAGTTTGTATCCGATGTCGTAAACCATAAGTCTGTTAAATAAAAAAATCAGTTCCTCATCCTATCAATCAACTCTGAATCTCAAGTCACCACTAACTAAGATCCAACAATAAGTATTATCAAGCTCTGAATATATATTAACATCGATATCAATGAATTCACACCCATAATAACTCAACCTCTGTAACCAAATAACTGTAGTCAAGAATCAATCATGAAACACTAAATATATCCTTGAGATCAACAACGAATACCGAGTTCACAAATAAATAATGGAATATCCTCAAAATTAGACTTATCTAACCATAATTAAGATCATAACTAAAGAGTATAACGTCCTCGATCAACGTAACATCTCAATCATCTCTATATCTAGTATCCAACTTTGATAAGATCATCAGTACTCAATCATATCATCAGGGTAAATGCGAAAGTCCTTGTTTCAACAATTCAAAACCAGAGTGCCATATCCTCGATCAATATGCAATATAGATCATTTAAATATCAATCGTGAATCCACCAAAAAGGATACGAAGTTCAGGTCAACTCCCACTCTAACTACAACATACACAAATTCAAGTATCAGTAAAACAGTCTGTCAATGAAGCAATGTCATATCTAACACGTCCTCAATATCCCAATGTGTTCTGGTCGAAATAATCATCAAATAATTTATCCAAGAATTACTTCACCTAAAAATATGAATCTCTAATCTCAATCAAGAATCAATCAACCTCAAGATCAATATGTTTATATTCTAAGATTTATCACAGCTAGATCAATTACAAGGTCAAGTCTGGTCTATGGTATATCAATACTAAGCCTAAACCAACAATGACGATTTACCAACCCATGACATGATACTGATACAAGCTCATATCAACTGCACAAATAAGGTGAACAATCTTGATCAGTCACATATATTTCATATATATTGTCACATTACCATGTTTATTATCCAATAAATCCTATTAATAAGTCTCATTTTTATTTAATAATGTGCAGGCCCATTGTTAATGGACATAGAAAAGAAATGAGTCCAAAAGCCCACTTTAGTTTCGATTTAAATCTTAATTAAAGAGCAGATAATTATTCAGGAGGATAGGGATAATTCCAGCTGAAAATCAATGCATATCAGGGAGGATTACATCAAATAAAACCGATTAATTTGGTTATAAGAATCCAAATCAGTTAGCTTGAGAATCACCAAAGATCAGATCAGAATCAGAGACTAACTGCAAATCCAGCCGGACAAAAGGGGGCAACATCACACGATATCAAAATCTTCACTTGAATGTGGCCACTTGGCCACATCCTTGCCGCGGATCCGAAAAGCCGCGGATTCGCGGCCAGTAGTGGAGATAAAGGGAGCGTTTGCTCCCCTTATCTCCTCACTCCTCTCCCCTCTGGGTTTTTGCCTATAAAAGGCAGGTTTCTCACTGAAAGGGGACCGAAAATTAGTTTTTAACTTTTTCTCCTTATTTTTAGAATTTAGGTTCTTTGTTAGATAGTACTGAGAAGTTATATTGCTTTTTTTATTTGTAGTTTAGTCCAGAAACAAGTGAGAGAGAGGAAAAGAGTGATTGTAATTTGAAGTTAAAGTGACATCAATAAAGGTTCAAAGCTTCTCTTCTTCTCCAGTTCACGGGTATGTGTTATTCCATTTACATGTCTTGTTTTACATTAATCATAAGTAGCTAAACTTATTTCCTGGGCTCACTATCATCTCTCTCAAATCCCTCTTATTTTGAATGGTTTTGATGTAAAGAACCCAACGGAATCATATGTATGCCTTAAATTAAGCCTCACTTCTTTGAAAGTGTTCTTGAAAGCACATGAGGATGGGTTTAAATTTTTAAACTTTTATTTTTTAAAACATCACTTGAACTCATTTTTATTTCATACTTGAAAAATGACTTAATGATTTAACATTCAGTTCAAGATGGTTTCTTAATAAAAAGAGTAAAACTTTTTCAAACATTCTTATTTGCTTTGCTTAAGACTTTTGAAACTCAAGCTTAAGTTTTTGCCTATGATCAAGTTGAGGCACTGAGAATTTCAAGAGAAAAACATATCTTTGAGTAGTAAGATAGTGATCCCAGATCTTTTTCATATATTAAAACAAACAACCAATCAATCTTCAACACTTTTTAAAGATCATCTTTTCCAAAGCCTTCTCTAAATTTTTAAATTTTCTTTAAAATCACTTCCTTACTCTCCATTCTCTTTTCAATATAAAAAAAAACACCGACACCATTCTTTGGTTTTTAAACAAAAACATCAAAAAGCTTTCATCGCATTCCTCCTCGTGGACATGACCCATTAGCCTAAATCTAGATGGTAATTCTCACTGCATTCACTTTCAATCAAATTTTTGGTGCCGTTGCCGGAGAGGAAACGGTGTAATTATTTTCTAACAAGTTTGGTGTCTTATTTCAAGGCCGTCAAGAATCAGATTTAGCACTCAAGCCTTGTAGGAGAAGACTTGCTATTCTGTACCCCTACTCTCAAATGTAGAAAATAGAATTTCAAGAGATTGCAGCGCAAAAGCTTGAAATTTTTTTGGACTACTAAAAACTCTTTTTTTTAAGGATATATTCCTTTGCAAAAATATAATTTTTGTGTGTTGTTTCTGCTATATTTGATATTCACACTCTCTGTTTTAAATCCAACAGTAATCTGATTGATTACCAATTGCTTAAAAAACATTTAAACTTGCATTCTAAGTATTTGTCTAATTACGTTTCTTTTATAATTACTGTTGAAGATAGCTGGAGACAAGGTACGTATGCATAGCATATAGTTTAGGAAACATTCTTGGGTGATTATTTGCTTGTTGAATGTTACTTTTCTATATCTTGCATACTTAGCACAATCAATTTTAAGGGCAAAACCCTAATCAATATAAGGTGGGGAAGTCATTACCCTTACTTAGCCCACAAACCATCTCCAAGCACGCACAAGCTAAGCCTAATTTAAAATCTAATAGACGTTGGCCTTAGGGACATCTCGAACTCATTAGGAGATTATCCTAAGGGGGAAGGTGTTAGAATTTGACTCCAGGCAAATCAGCGTCTAAGGACAGGGATTGAGGGGCAAAACCCCAAAAACTGATGGTTTGACTTAATTAGGCCCATCACTTTTGCGCGGATGCTTCTCACCAACCTTACCCTGACCTGGATGATTAGCTTGTGGTCAAAGTCTACATTATACCTCCTGTGGACAATCAACCAGTTAGGAGTTGTGTAGGTCAAGGTTACCTTAGATTAGTCTTAGTTGTTTTCTCGTGTTAACTATTAGTGAACTTATTTGTTATAATGTTTGTGTATGCAAGTATGGTCAAGGGACCTGATTCATCTAGGTTAACTAGAAACACATCATCACCCAAGTTTGAACCAAGACCATATTCGGCTATGGCTCAACTGACATCTTTGCAGGATAGGTTCTATCCCATGGGAACCACAGTTCCATCTTGCATCCAACTTCCATCAGTTGGTGAACATAACTTTGAGCTTAAGCCTCAGTTCATCAGCATACTCCCTAAGTTTCATAGCTTAGAGTCTGAAGACGCTTATTTCTTCATCAGAGAATTTGAGAAAGTATGCTTATTGATGAAAATCCCACACCTTGTAGATGATGCTATTAGGTTGAGTTTTGTCCCATTTGCTCTTAAGGACTTAGTCAAGAAATGGCTTTACAGCTTAACGGCCGGCTCTATCACATCATGGGATGGTTTCATCAAAATTTTCTTAAAAAAATTCTATCCAATTCATAAGACCGCTCTCATTAGGAAAAACATCATGCAGTTCAAGTAAGAATCTAGTGAACTAATTTGGAAATACTTTGAACGCTTCAAAGGCCTCCTTGTCCAATGTCCTCATCATGGAATAGAGAAATAGCGATAATGTCAAATTCTTTATGGCAGTTTAGACTACTCAATCAAGACCCTCTTAGAAACCATGTGCCAAGGGGATTCTTGCAGAAGGATGAGAATGAAAGATGGGATTTATATGAGAATCTAGCTGAAAAGACCATCTAATGGGAACCAACTAATGAAAACTCTAGGAATTCAAGCTCTATCTCTTAAAAAGGAAGTCTCCATTCAATTGAATTATCCATAGTGGCCGAGGCTAGAATAGCAAATCTAGCGAGAAGAGTGGAAGTTTTGAAAACTAAGAAATCAAGTCCAGTCAATCAAGTCAGCCCAAACCAATTTCTAACTCCGGACTGTACATACTGTCATGCCATAAATTATGTATTTGAAGAGTGTCCTGTGTTTCAAGATCAGCAACAATATCCTAAACTGATGAATGCAGCCTTTTTAAGGCCGAACAATAATTCTTATGCACAAACATACAATCTTGACTGGAGAAAACACCTGAATTTCTCATGGAGCCAAAATAACAATGACAACACAGCTTTCCAAATTACCATCACAATTCTTCCAATAATTTTTCAAACTATCAGCTAAACTTTTCCAACCAAGCTCTGCCTATCTTCCTTCCAGAAAGAAGAAGAATGACTGATTTTGAGTGAAACATGGAAAGGTACATGAAGAACCAAGATTCCCTCATGCAAACAATACAAAGGCTACAGGTTCAAATGAGCCAATTAGCCAACTCACAGAATGAGAGGCAAAAGGGTACCTTACCTAGTTAGGCAGTAATGAATCCTAGAATTTCTCAACAAGCTCATTTGGCTGAGGATCAATTATTGAATCAATGTAATGTTGTTCATACATTGAGGTTGGAAAAGAAAATTGATAATCAAGTATCAACACCATCCAATCTCATTCAGCACAATCACACTCAAGCACCACTCAATTAGTCCCAATCCTTCCAAATCTGGCAAATCTGAAATGGATAAGTCAACCAGTCAGGTGCACAAGCCTATAGTACCATTTCCTAATAGGCTGAAGAATAACAAGCAGAATTCACACATGGATAAAATAATTGAGATCTTCAACCAAGTGAAGATAAATATGTCACTTCTTGATGCTATCCAATAAGTCCCATCTTATGCAAAATTTCTTAAGGACATGTGCACTAAGAAGAAAAAGACTAATGTACCCAATAAAGTCTTCTTAGCTACAAATATTAGTGAGCTACTGTCGGGTCCTATCCCTGTCAAGTACAAGGATGCGGGTTGTCCCACCATTGCCTGCACTATAGGACAAGCCGAGATTAGTCGTGCACTTCTTGACTTAGGGAAAAGTATCAACTTGCTTCCATTTTCAGTTTATCAACAACTAGGGTTGGGCGATCCTAGTCCAACTTGAGTCACAATCCAACTGGCTGGCTGTTCAGTGAAAGTTCCCAAGGAAAAAATTAATGATGTCCTTTTCGGGTTGGGGAGTTTATCTCCCCCCTTGATTTAATCGTTCTTGAGATACAACCTGTGTCCAATGCTAGGGCTCAAACTCCAATTATCCTAGGGCGCCCATTACTTGCTACTGTCAATGTTATTATCAATTGTAGGAATGGGTTCATGAGGTTAACCTTTGAGGACATGACTAATGAAGTCAATGTCTTCAACCTAAAAAAATAACCTCGTAAGATAAGAGAACAAAACGTTTGAGGTAAACTTCATTGAAAACAATTATGATGAAGAAAGTGAAGGTATAGAGAATGAGTCTCTGTTTCTTGATGAATTATTTAAGAATGAATGCGATTATATTAATGAGAAGACATATGTTGGAGATCCTAACTGTAGAGTCCCATTTTAAAAAAAAGGGAAATTGATTTGAATATCTTCACTTTTGATGAGCCAAGCAATGATATATCGCATGAGAATATAATTCATGAACCTCTGATTGACCTAATCTTTGTAAACCTCTTCGAAGAAGAATTCATGTGTTTGGATGAACCGACTAGGGATATATGGTTAATTACACACCTTCAGGGAAAAGTGTTGATCTAAATTTTAAGGAGATGTATGGAACTGAGTTAGAATTTCTAGGCATTCCTAGTGAGGAAGTTTCAGCTGAGAAGTGTGATGGTGATCAATTTTGAGCAATGGATGTAGACATATGAGGAAGAAAAGATTAAGGAAGGTGAGAGTAGGGAAGAAGAGAGCTAAAATGACAAAAAGATTGGCCTTCTCACTATGCCATATAAAGAGAACCCATTGAAATAATGGGAAGAGAGCTAGAGGGATGAGACCTAAAGAGATCTAGGCATGGGAGAAACATGATGTACATATTTTTATATACTATATTATATATATGTATATGTGTGTGTGTGTATGTGTGTGTGTGTATATATATATGTATGTGTGTGTGTATATATATATTATGCACCTCTTTTTTAACTTTATTTCATACATTCATGCATTAAATCATACATTGAGGACAATGCATGAGATAAGTGTGGGGAGGGCACTAACATGACTAATATAACTATAAAAAAATAATAAAAAAAGAAAAAACTTTTTGAAAAAAAGAACAATATTTTGATATATTTTTTGTAAGAAATTAAGTCAATTTTAAGGAATAGGAGAATCATAATTAGGATTTCTTATACTTGATCAAAATAAGATGACTTGTTTGATTTTTAGAGTAAGAAAGAAAATTTGTGAAAGTAATTTAGTCTTGATCTTTACCTTGATGAAATATGCATGCTTTATACACTTACACACTTAGGGTTCAAAAATAAAAGATATATATATATATATATATATGTATATCTATAAACAAATTTAATTGTTGTTTAGCTAGGTGCTTTGGCCTAAGTAAGCTTTGGTATTTATGCAAAAGATGATTAGATAAGTTTGAATATATATATATATATAAATCCTCTAATTAAGATGGGTATTTGTGCCTCATGAAGTATAAGTATTCACGCCTAAAAAGGGTACATTTCATAAATTAAAACCGTTGATTTCGTGGCTTTATTTGCTCGAGTGTTTAAGTCCTTAGGGGTGTTTTTCTCACCTGGTGCCCTAAGACTATCCAGTTTGGGTATCACTGACTAAAAGCTCATTACATGGATAGATTAGAAAGCCTACTAGAATTGAGGAATAAATACCACCAAAAATAAAAATAAATAAGGCATAAGAATTAAAGTTAAAGAATCCTTAGTCAAAACTTCACGGTCGCAAAGGTGCATATGACTTAGGGTAAAGTAATAGACTAGATGAGAAATACAATTTGACTCCTTACTTTGATTGGTAACATGTTTTTGAATGGAAACTAAGTTTAGAAATGAAAAGTTTGATTTTCCTATAACTTATAGATTACTTGAACTCTTACAACAATACCTCAAATATTTTCTCTCTTCAAAATGCTTTTCGAAAATACTAACTTTTTTTTATTTCTTTATGGATTTTGTGGGTGCAATCCACTGAAAATCCTCACGAGACAAACTCATCCTCTAGGGGTAACCTAGAGATTTAACGGCTTGTTGCGCATGTTCAGTGACCCACGAAAGTGATCCAATAATTGATTAGGAATAGTTTTGATGTTTTACTCGAGGGCGAGTAAAAGATAAGTGTGGGTGTATGATCAGTCACATATATTGCATATATATTGTCACATTACCATGTTTATTATCTAATAAATCCTATTAATAAGTCTCATTTTTATTTAATAATGTGCATGCCCATTGTTAATGGAGATGGAAAAGAAATAAGCCCAAAAGCGCACTTTAATTCTGATTTAAATCTTAATAAAGAGGAGATAAATATTCAAGAGGATAAGGATAATTCTAGTTGAAGATCAGCGCATATCAAGGAGGATTACACCAAATAAAATCGGTTAATTTGATTTTATAAGAATCCAAATATATTAGCTTGAGAATCATCAAAGATCGGATCAAAATCAGAGACTAAAAGCAATTCCAGCCGGACAAAAGGGGCAACATCACACAATATCAAAACCTCCACTTGGATGTGGCCACTTGGCCGCATCCTTGCCGCGGATCTACGACAAAAGCCACAAATTCGTGGCCCAGTAGTGGAGATAAGGAGAGTATTTGCTACCCTTATCTCCTCACTCCTCTCCCCTCTGGGTTTTTGCCTATAAAAGGCAAGTTTCTCACTGAAAAGGGGACCGAAAATTAGTTTAAGTTTTCTGGGGACTGAAAATTAGTTTAAGTTTTCTCTTTATTTTTACAATTTAGGTTTTTTGTTAGATAGTATTGAGAAGTTATATCTCTGTTTTTCATTTGTAGTTCAGTTCAGAAACAAGTGAGAGAGAGGAAAAAAGAGTGATTGTAATCTGAAGTTGAAGTGACATCAAGGTTCAAGGCTTCTCTTCTTCTCCAATTCGCGGGTATGTGTTATTCCATTTACATGTCTTATTTTACATTAATCATGAGTAGCTAAACTTATTTTTCTGGACTCACTATCATCTTTCTTCGATCCCTCTTGTTTTGAAGTTTTGATGTAAAGAACCCAACAGAATCATATATATGCCTTAAACTATGCCTTGCTTCTTTTAAAGTGTTCTTGAAGGCACATGAGGATGGGTTTAGATTTCTAAACTTCTACTTTTTTAAAACATCGATTGAACTTGTTTTTATTTCGTACTTGAAAAATGAGTTGATGATTTAACATTCAGTTCAAGATGATTTTTTTAAGAAAAAGAGTTAAACTTTTTCAAACAATCTTATTTGCTTTGCTTAAGACTTTTAAAACTCATGCTTAAGTTTTTCCTATGATTAAGTTAAGGTATTAAGAATTTCAAGAGAAGAACATATCATTGAATAGTAAGATAGTGAGCCCAGAGCTTTTTCATATATTAAAACAAACAACTAAACAATCTTCAACACTTTTTCAAAATCATCTGTTCCAAAGCCTTCTCTAAATTTTCAATTTTTCTTTAAAGTCACTTCCTTACTCACCATTCTCTTTTCAACATAAAAAAAACACTGACACTAATCTTTACTTTTTAAACAAAAACATCAAAAAGTTTTCTTCGCATTTCTCCTCGTGAACACGACCCATTAGCCCAAAGCTAGACTGTAATTCTTACTGCATTCACTTTCAATCAAATCACTAATGTCTTATGAAGTGATACAAGTAATCAAACTGGTAATATAATAGAAAGTCACATGAAATGATAAGAGTAACATGTAAGCGCATACCAACAACAGTAAATAAAAAAATACACAAGAACAAATACTCACATGAAATGACGTTGTTTTGAAATCAAATCGCTGTCTGATCTTCACTGCACGAACCAATATGAATCTCCAATCAACCATTAATTGATAAACATTTGTACCAAGCATAGGGAGGAAGCTTTAAATCCAATGAAGGGTAAAGGATATGGGTCGATGAAAATGATTCATATCACTGCTGGCACCCTTTCCCAGTAACTAAGGTATCTTTTCTCATATTTGTAGCAATTTAACAACTGAGACCTTTACACTGCTGTAAGAGAGTTCAACACATTAATATCATAAAGTTATACCTTTAAAGTTATATAACAATTATGATCATCAACTTCCCCTTAAGCGACTAGAGAACACATCTCTAAATCAAGAAGCCCTAGTAAAAGGAATGATCATAAATAGACAGTTGTCAACTTAAAAACAAGCCTCTAAAAGTAGAACCAATTCCTTATCAATGCAGCAGTCGACCAAAAGGCTTGAAAGAAAAAGGCTACTTGGCATCTAGATGCATATACCAAGAAGAAACAATCTGGATAAATGAAAAGCATTAAGGGATAAGGTTGTCATAAAAATCTTTTTCAAGTGTGTGTATAGAAGTAACACAGAAGGTTTTAAAAAAAGAATGTCACGATCTCAAATGAAATAGAATATCTTTTGTTGATATCTGAATCAAATTCCTTGTAGATATAGCATGAATCACTAAGCAACTAGCCTTATACCCAAGTTACCAAGTAACCAAACAAAATAAGAAAATACAATGCTAGTTTGTTGGTTCAAATAAAGTTTAGGATGTCGCTACATCGTCCACTACAGAAAACAGGTGATAAATGCTCAGCAGCATCTTGGACCTGTAGAAGCAAGCTTTGCAGGCCTCCAACTTTGGCCCTGGGTAAGGCTCTGACGGGGTCGATGGAGAAGACGGAGGTCACGACAAGGTGGAGAAGGAGGCCAGAGTGTTGATCGACCGAACTGGGCTGCCGAAGGGCCTCGCGGAGCTCGTTGGAGGGGGGCTTGAGGCTGCTGAGCACTGATTTGAGGTATCGGGTTGGTGCAGCTCTATCATGCATGACCAGCAAAGGGGAGGCCAGCCATGGGTGTGGATGTTGTCGTAGAGTGCTCGGGGTTCTTGGCCGTGATGCGGTGGAGCTTGTGGAGGAGAAGGCCAGGGGTGTGTGGTTGTGGAAAGATGGGGGTGAAAGCCTGGATGATGATGCGACTGGGGGTTTAGGGTGATGAAGAAGGAGGCGGCAAGATGAGATGGGAATAGTTTAGGATTAGGGTAAATTTAGGATTAAAGGAGATTTTGAGGGATTTGGTTAGTTAAGATAAGATGTATTTAGGTTGGGATTTGATCTAGTTGTTTGGATTGGGATTTGTTAGTTGTTGATTAGAATTATGTGAGGGAGTGTATATTTGGTTTTGGGTTGAGAAAGGATATGGATCAAGTTAGAGGGTAATGGGTTAAAGGGGTTATTGGGTTTGGTTTGAGATCTTATTGGGTTCGGCTAAAGGGAAAAAAATTAAAAGAATAACAAGGAAAGAAACATTATTATCTATTTTCAAATATCAATACATAATGATAGTTAAGGACAATAACAAGCTAGAATAATAGTGGTTACAAAGTATTAAACTATATCTAGTATACATATACATATATTTCTACACATTTATAAAATAAATTAATCCATAATATGTAAATTAAAATAAAGGTTTAAAATATTAATATTGTATTGTTAACTTAGGATATTAGAACATGTTTAAATGTAAATTTCATTAAAACTTGTGTTTATACTTATACAACTAGTGAGCCACATTTGATTATTATATGTTTATACTTTATTGCTCATTTGTACCCATTAGATGTACTTATATAACCTTGTTTTGATGATTCTTACATCTTAACTTGTATTTTTTATTATTTACATGTTTTCATGAAAATGTGTTTTGCCTTACGTATATGCCAATTTTGTCTATAACTAATAGATATACATGTATATCCTAGAGTCACTTGTCTTCATGCAAAATTCTATTTTGAACTCATTTGTGTTTGAAATATGTATGTATACTTTTAGTTTTGACAAAATAAATATATATCTTGAAGCTTGTTTTGTTTTTGATAAAAATAATTTTTTTTGAAGTTTTGATGATTTCATTTCAATTGAGCTTCAATGCCTTTTTTTCATGATTTTGTTGATTGCACGATTCTTATACACTCTATATTTCTTTTATTGACTCATGATTTGTTACGTGAGTCTATATATATGCTTTATTATTTTTTGAGTGTCGATTCTCGTGTACTTTTATATTTCATGGATACATTTATGTTTTATTTCTTATTTGGAGGACTTCGTACTAGTTTTCAAAATTATCATAAAACCAATTTCGTTATTCTTCAATTTGGTAGAGTTTTCAAATGTGCTAACATATTTTTGAATCATATTTTTGAAAAACCCCTACCAACCAAAGAGCGGATGGTTGGGCGGCCAAACCATGTATGTCTTAATGACTAATTTTTATCATGTGCATGAATAGAGTGGTAGGTATGAGATATACATGATTTTAATAAAAATTCATTTTGTATACTCATATTTTGTTTTTCTATATATGATACACCAAATTTCAAGTGGTATTTTCAATTTCATACATACATATATATGATTTAGATTGTACTTATTTTGCAAATGCCATATATTTTATTTAAGCACAAAAGGTTTATGCTAAACTTGATTTAATTCTAAATGTTTATTAGAATTTTTAAAAGCTTATGCATTAATTTCAATTGGTATTTCTTTGACATCAAAATGCACTCATGTATCACTTACAATTGGTATAAAAATGTACTTCAGTTATGAGATATATATAATTTTTAAATGAAAATTCATTTTGTATGCTCATGTTTTTTTTGTGGATCATATCTAAATTATTTTGCTCTGATACATACAAATATTTTTCTTGTGCTTTAAACATATATACCATACATTTTTAGTACAAATTATTTCTTGCTAAGTTTGATTTAGTCTTTAATATCAATTATTTTTCAGCTGGTATCATATGCAAGCATATGCATTATTTTTATTGGTATTTCACAAAGGGGGAGAAAACTTCTTATTTTCTTTTTCAACTGGTTTTATCTTCAATTTGTATTTTACTCCCACTATTTATGATGAAAAATACTTTGTTTTGGTATATGCTAATATTTTCAATATTGATATCAATAATCTTAAATTGGTATTATTCTCAATCTGGTGTCTATATTGCATAATGATTTTAGTGTTTACCAAAAAAATTAGTTTTTTACTTTCAATTGGTATCATGCCTTTCTATTGGTATCAATTAGTAAAAAGAACGTTTAATTTTTAATTAGTAAAAAGATTGTTTTACTTTCAACTGGTTTCTTTCAATTGATTATTTATTATTGGTATCAAAATTTTATTTCAAAATATATTTTGTTGGTATTGTTTGATTGTCTTCACCTCTTTGTTGATGAGTGACAAAAAAGGGGGAGAAAGATTTAGGATTATATATGCAAGTTTTATTATGTGTTTATGCACTATATATATATATATATATATATATATATATATATATATATATATATATATATATATATATATATATATATGATATATATATATATATATGTGGGTTACTGTACCTCAGCCGGCAGGCTGAGAGAGTTTCTCAGCCGGCGGGACGTGGCTGATTATATGCCACATATCGGCCGCAGAGTGTAGGCGCCAAAAAAATCAAAAAAGATCCCGCCTAAACAATCGTGAAACAAATTGACAAAAATACCCCTTTTTAATTCTAAACTGGAATAAAGTCATCAACAAACAAAATTTCAGTTGAATATATCTACAGTTATAAAATTCGTAATTTTACTACATCGAAAAATATAATTAAAAAATTTGGATTAACATAATGTAAAATAAACAGAAGCATTGAAAATTTAAAAAACATATCATGGTCGCAGACTTAATACAATATAACTTTCAATTTTATATGACAACTGCGACACAGTCGCAGTCACTAGTCGCAGTCATAGTATAACAAAACTTTTTTATATAACGTCTGCGACCCTAGTCGCATTCTATCGTACAGCAATGCGACCTCATTCAGTACTGCGACCAAAGTCGCAATCTTCTTTCGCATGCCTTATGTATTAAATGAAAGTAATTAATATTCTTTCTACCATGATACAACAACAGTCTAGAAAAAAGAGATGAAATAATGTTAATATCGATAAAGGAAAGATCTGCACCATACGTAATCTAAAGATATAGGCAAACAATTCTATAAAAAGTTAATTTGTACTTCAAGTATTAAACCTCTGGCAAAAAGAAACTCTTCGGATTCTCCCGCAATAAATCTTCAATTAAATATTTAATTTTTTTTACCACTTCCTACCATACTCAACCCTCACCTGTAACAATTATTATTACTATTCATGTTCTTCCACAATATTGACCTTTATATAATGCTTGTAACTAATATATTATCTCATACCTGAAAACTATATTTTTGCTCTTCCTTTTCAATTTGATTTCAAAAACTTTCAAAAAACAATTCATTCTTGAATCATGTCTTCCCCATCTTCTTCCTCTGAACACTTGGATTTCAACTTCAATCGTTCCCCCACCGGTCCTTTTTCTTCAGGATATTCTAGTGAATCTGATACCAGTCTGGACTTCACTCCTTTTGACTATCTCACTACATCAAATAATGTATTAACTGATCCTCCTATTCATGAGGATAATGAAGATTTCATGTGGGTTAGTGAGGAAGACATTATTCCTCTGCCACTTGACGGAGACATGCTTGGTGAAAGCATATCCTCTGATGCTGTAGGCTCGCTTTCTCGCAACGGGTCAGACGAAGAGCTTGATAGAGACGATCTATTCTGGAAGTTTATCGGTGAAACAAAAAACCTCAAAAACAGGAAGATGATGAGGAAATAAGTGATGAACAGGAAGAGCAAAAGAATGAAGACGACGAATCTGCTTATGATGGTGATAATGACAAGGATTAGGATTTCCTGATCTTCTGATATTCAACCTTATTTTGTCTTCTTTTAAAAGCTTTTAATTCTGTTTTTTTGTAAGGTCTCTTTCTCACTATATTAACTTATAAGCTCTTTTAATTATATATCAAACTACGACAGCTGTTCTTAAACACTGCGACCATAGTCGCAGTGCTACTACGCATGCAATAAGTAAAAAATAATTCATACTTTATAAGCAAAACATATAAAAACATACGTAAACTGCGACTACAGAATCAGTACTTATTCACCGTTATTACATTTAACTTAGCAAGAAAAAATTCATCAAGAAAAATGCAGTCGAGGGTACTGCGACCATAGTCGCAGTCCATGATCGCATACTATATGTAAAAACCAATTTAATAGTTCATAGGAGGATCAGACAACAGTCAGAAATAAAGAACAAAAAAATAAAATAATATGTAAACTGCGATTATACTATCACTCTCGTTAAGTACTGCGACCATAGACGCGGTAGTGCGACCATAGTTGCAGTCCATGATCGCATACTATATGTAAAAACCAATTTAATAGTTCATAGGAGGATCAGACAACAGTCAGAAATGAAGAACAAAAAATATAAAATAATACGTAAATTGCGATTATACTATCACTCTCGTTAAGTACTGCGGCCATAGACGCGGTAGTGCGACTATAGTCGCAGTCCATGATCGCATACTATATGTAAAAACCAATTTAATAGTTCATAGGAGGATCAGACAACAGTCAGAAATGAAGAACAAAAAATATAAAATAATACGTAAACTGCGATTATACTATCACTCTCGTTAAGTACTGCGACCATAGTCGCGGTAGTGCGACCATAGTCACAGTCCATGATCGCATACTATATGTAAAAACCAATTTAATAGTTCAAAGGAGGATCAGACAACAGTCAGAAATGAAGAACAAAAAATATAAAATAAATACGTAAACTGCGATTATACTATCACTCTCGTTAAGTACTGCGACCATAGTCGCGGTAGTGCGACCATAGTCGCAGTCCATGATCGCATACTATATGTAAAAACCAATTTAATAGTTTATAGGAGGATCAGACAACAGTCAGAAATGAAGAACAAAAAATATAAAATAATACGTAAACTGCGATTAATAAAAAAATGTTGGCAGTTTGGCCGTAGTTATAAAAGATAATTGTCACAAAAATTGAATAACATCATAAAATATAAAAATATAATAAACTATACATATCCACTGTCTTTTACCGACAGAGTAGCTTTTCATAAGGGGTATCTAGTAATTTAACTTCTTCCTATAAGCGGGCCGCAAGTTAGTGGCGTGACAAATCTTGAGCCACGTCACCGCAGGCTGACAGAGTTCTCTCAGCTACAGGCTGATATACATTTTTCTCATATATATATATATATATATATATATATATATATATATATATATATATATATATATATATATCTTGTTTTTTATTTGGTATCTTGAGCTACATTGCATATCTTTATATGTTTATTGATCATGCATAAGTTAAGAGGGAGATTCTATGAAGCTTATTCTTAATCTATGCATATATAACTTTATAACTTTTGTCATAAAAAAGGGGGAGATTGTCGGCCCAGAGGCCTTTCACCTTAGTTTTGATGATGACTAACTTATGAAGGTTAGTTTGCTAATGATCTTGTATTTAATAAGTTTCAGATATTGATCAACATTTTAATAGGTGATTAGCTTCAAAAAAGAATTCAAAGTCAAGTTTTTGGAGCTAACACATGATGATTCAAGAGATTGCGCGTCAAGATCACATCTAGTACTCGGTTAGAGTCAATCTATTTGGATCGCGTTTGGATCGAGTCGACTTGGAGAAGGAGTTTTACTAGAAGTCTTCAGTTTGTTTAATTTAATTTTGTTTTTAAATCTTGTGTAAAGATAGTTAGTCATGATATGCTCAAGTATACACACACAAAAGATAAATAATTTTTTATTTTGGTTTAACTGTTTTGAAATTTCAAGAACATATTTTTTGTTTTCATGAATAGTTTTCATCTAAAGTAGTTTACATGGTTTATATGTACAGTGTATTCATCCATATGCATTGTTTGGTTCATAATGTTTAGAAACTTACTTTGATGTACATCTACTTTATGGTTTCAAGTTTTATTTTTAACAGAACTCAGTTTTGGATTTATTGTCACTATAGATATATTTTTATATGTATATTGTATTCTATCCATATACAATATGCTTTAAAAGTGTTTCTATATTATATTTTTTTATTTATACAAGTTTTGAAGAAAACAGATTTTAATTTCAAAATCCAAGTTTTGAAAAATACCGGTATATGGATTAAAGCTCAATTTCTATATCACAAAAATAGTTCAAATTATTTGAAATATGTGATGAAGTTTAGTCACACATATTTGTCCATCAAATATTTATAAGAACTTAGTTTTGTGGATTTTATGTGATTTTATGGGATTATTTAGGTATTAAAAGGATCAAGTTTTCAAACCAAAATCCCAACTTGAGCCTGCTGGCGGTCGACCAACCGATTGACCAGACCAGAGCTCGATCGACCGATGTGTACAGACAACTTGCCTTGGCCTAGGGCCGGTCGACCGGATGATCGACCGATCCAGAGCAAGCTATCTAGCCCCGGTCGACCATGCGGACGACCAACCAGAGAATTCCCTCTTTGGTTCTGGCCTCGGTCGATTGGACTGACATGACAGTTTTGACCTGACCTGGACCCTAAAGGTTATATTTTCAGACCCTATAAATATGGGTCCTTTGAGGCCAGTTTTAACTAATATTTTTTAGAGCAATTTTTCCCATCTTCTTAAGGGTTTTCAGTAAGTTTTTAGAACAAGTTTTTGTGTCAAAAATTCTCTTATCTTTATTTGTTTCAAAGTTTTTGAAAAATCAAAGAAAACTAATATTTGAGAATTCTAGTTTTATTTTTCATTTCTTTATCTATCAGGAAGTTTTCCCAAGAGTTTTTCTTTGTGTTTTCTTTTCCAAAACACTTTGTTTTTCTCACACTTGAGTTATCAATTCAATACCTATCTGTAGGATCTTATTTTTGTGAGAAAAATTATTTGTGATCTTTCAAGATTACCAAGAGAGAGTTTGTGATCATTGGATCACCAAGTTGTAAACTTTTTCTTTTCTTTGAATTTGTGCCTTGCCTCTTGTGTAGAGGTGGTTTGTGTATTGAGAGAGGAGTTGTGTACTCCCGGTATTGAGTTCTAATTTTTCGGTGGAGGTCCCTTTGTAGAAAGTCCTGTGTGGATATAGTGAAAATCCTTCATTGAGAAGGCGGGGACATAGAGCAGTGGCTCGAACCTCAAAGCATATCTTGGTGTTTGCGTTTGATCCACTATCTCTCAACTCTATCTCTTTTATGTCTTTCATTACTTTACATTGTTCATATTTATATGCTAGATATTGTTTGTGTGTGCCCACACTTGTGTTCAACCAAGAGAGCTTATTAAAGAACATCAACTCTTAATTTAGAGGAATATAGAGGAGTAGTTTCAGAGCCCTTCACGGGGAATTCAGGTTCACTCTTGGTTACATATAGTGTATTTGCAATTAAGTTTATAATTCCGCATCATTTGTCTTAGATTAGGTAGTACACTTATTCACCCTCCTCTAGGTGTTTTTTAATAAGTTCTGACTTCTCAAGTGGTCACCAATCGAACGAACTGGTCGTTTCATGTCTACCTCAATGGAAGCGACAAAAACACTGGAATCAACACCATTGATACGGCCAAGACTTGCAAGAAGAAAAAACTCGAGGGTTAAAATTTCTACAAAAGACAGAAAACATAAATCCAGAAGCACGGACATGGGCCTTAAGGATTTTTCTAAGTCAAGAACTCAGACGCGAGTCTTATACGCGAATCTCGCGTTTAAAGCTTTAAGACATAGAGTTTACCACACTCTGCAAAGGTAGAAAATATGGATCCAAAGGCATAGACGCGGGTCTTAAGTCATGAACTTCAGACACAAGTCTTATACACGAATCTCGCGTTTAAAGCTTCAAGACAAATAGTTTACCACGCTCTGCAAGGACAGAAAATATGGATCCAAATGCATAGCCCAATATTAGACTCGTGTCTGATGATCGAAATGCGAGGCAGAAATTAAAAACTCAAAGGCGAGTCTTAAAAATTTTCTAAGTCATGAACTCCAAACGCGAGTCTTATACACGAAACTTGCGTTTAAAACCTCAAGGCGCAGAGTTCACCACGCTCGCGTCTGAAAAACTCGGGACTCAGAAGTCAATAAGCTCGCATTCATCAATTAACGCGAGGATCGTGTTTGCAGAATATGGACGCATGGATCTCAAGTCGATTGTCTAAACTTCAGGAAAGAGATTTTCAGAAGTTTAGGATGAGATCAAGAGACAGTCTTTTCATAATCAGCGATGACAGAGCTTCAAGGAAACAGATCTTATCGTGGCAAAAGTCATTTCCTACCTGAAGAAAAGTTCTCTAGAGGGTGGACATCATCCATGAAGACACGACCATGAAAGCATTAGAGGAAATGCTTTTCGATGTTGAAATCACTTAACAGTGATAATCTTTGAAGAAGATTGCAAGAAAGCATTAAAACTTTGGGTTCTTTTAAGAACTCTGGAAGTGCTTCAGGATGCATGCCCGGAGAAGAAGACAGACTAAGAACTCAAAAAGTTCTTCAGAGGACATGCTCTGAAGGAAAACAGTCAAGATGAATGACTGTTAAGAGGCTCATTTCTTATTTATAGGCTCGCTAATGGCCATTAATTAACGGCATAAAAATCAAAATCGTTCTTAAAAGTCAATTAATAGCCTTAATTCGTAATGTGAATCTCAAATCCAGTCGGAGTAAGACACGTGAATTTTTATCCCGGTGAATCCCAATGACTCTTGGATTTTCAATACCGGACAAGCGTCCCCAACCATTAATGTCGGCTCTGCCTCGAAAGATCCAGCGAGATCTTCGCGCACAAAGAGTCGCGTCATCAGAACCGCGTCTCTATAATGACACTTTAAGGGCCGCTTTTTGAAGTCCGCGTTGTTGGCCCAGAGGCATTTCACTCTAGTTTTGATGATGATTAACTCATGTAGTTATAGTTTACTAATAATCTTGTGATATTTAGTTTCAGATATTTAACCAAGATATTAGTAGGTGATTAGCTTCAACAAAGGTGTTTTGGAGCTTTCACATGGTGATTCAAGAGCTCGAGCGTCAAGTTCACATCTAGCACTCGGTTGGAGTCAAGCTCGGGGAATCGCGTTTGGATAGAGTCAACTTGGAGACGGCGTTCTACAAGAAGCCTTCGGTTTGTTTAGTTAAGATTTAGTTTAGATTCATTGTAAAGATTAGATAGTGTGATATGCTCAAGTTCACAACATACACACGTTTCATGTTTATTGGTTTTAGTTTTCGGTTTAACCGTCTTGATTTTTCATGAATAGATAGAATCAAAATAAGTTTACATGATTTAATGTATATTAGATTTGATCTATATACATCTATGCTTCATATACTTAGAAAAACTATTTTGATACACTATTCATGTGTTTGGAGTTTTGCATTTAAACAATACATATTTTTGGATTTAATGTCAAAAATATTGATATAATACCTTTCATGTATATTGGATTCTATCTATATACAACATGCTTCAAAGTTGTTTCAATATCATGTTTTTATATTTATACAAGTTTATAGAAAAGCCGTATTTTCCTTTAGAAGTTTGGTTTCTAGAAAAATACCGTTTTTGGTTTAAGGCAAATTTTCTATCACACAAAAATTGTTCAAATAGTTTGAAATATGTGTTGAATTTTTGTCACACATATTTGTATTTCAAAGTTAATAAAAGAACTAATTTTTGTGGAATTTATGTGATTTTATGGGATTTATTTGAAGTTAAAATATCGAGTTTTTAAATCCTGAAATTTTCCCTGCCAGGCTCTGGCGGTCGACCGGGACAGTCGACCGGACCAGTGGTCGGTCGACCGGACCGGTCGACTGATGTGCACAAGACGTGCACAAAGGCACAAAGGCCAAGTGATTTGGCCGGTCGACCGTGGGGTCGACCGAATGAAGTCACCCCACTCTCGGGTGGGGCCGGTCGACCGGGCGGTCGACTGTTCACTTTGGCCCGGTCGACCGGGCGGTCGACCGCTGGGCTCAACGATCAAATTTTTGACCGTTGGCCGGTCGATCGGCCGGTCGACCGGAAGGGCATTCTGGCCCTTTTCAGCTGCCAACGGGCAGATTTCCAAATGGGCTATTTATACCTCCATTTGAGTTGGTTTTTCAACAAGATTTTCAAGAGTAAAATTTCTCCCATTTACAAGTGTTTTAATACAAGTTTCAACAGAGTTTTTAAGGCAAAAAGATTCATCATTATTCGTTTTCAAGGGTTGAAAAAATCAAAGAAAAATAGAGATTTGGGATATTTGTTTTGTTCTTCATTCTACATCTATTCTAGTTGTTTTCCCAAGTATTTTTCTTTGTTATTTGATTTCCAAACACCTTAATTTCTCACACTTGAGATTATCTACTATCCTATCTATTAGGATCTTTATTTTAGTGAGAAAATTGGTTTGTGGTCTTTGTGATCACCAAGTTGTAAATCTTCCATTGATTGTGATATCCCTCTAGTGAGAGGTGATTGAGTTGTTATCCCTCAAGTGTGAGGTGATTGTGGAAGTGGTATTTGGCTCCCTCTAGTGAAAGGTGGAGATTGTGTTAGAATCCCTCAAGTGTGAGGTGATTGTGTTTGAGTGGATTTGTACCTATCCCTCATTTGTGAGGTTGATCTTTGTTTGGCTTTATGCCTTGCCTCTAAGTGTAGAGGTTGTATTGGTTGAGAGAGGAGTTGTGTACTCCCAATTGTATTTGCCCCAAATCCTCAGTGGAGGTTCCCTGTGTGGGAAGTCCTGTGTGGACGAGTTAGTAGAAATCCTTCTGTGTGAAGACGGGGACGTAGAGCTATGTACTCGAACCTCAAAACATATCTTGGTGTTTGTGATTGATCCACTTTCTCTAACTCTCTCTTACATTGTGCATTGATTCATATTGTCATATCATATACATGCTTATGTTGTTTGTGTGTGCCTATACTTGTGTTTAACTAAGAGAGATTCACATAGCACCTCAACTCTTATTTAGAGGAATTCAGAGGAGTTAGTCCAGAACCCTTCACCGGGAATTCAGTTACACTCTTTGGTTACACTAAGTGTGTTGCAATTAGTTTTAATTTTCTCATTATTGTTCATAGATTAGTCGTCCACCTATTCACCCCCCTCTAGGTGTACTTTCAATTGGTATCAGAGCCTACGCTCCTGATATTAGGTTTAACCACTTAGGAGTGTGATCTTAGTTTGCTAATCTATCATTTGCATTTGCACACATATTGTTTGCACTCATAGATATCCCTCCCATGTTTGATATCTCTAAAATTGATATATGAAAGGTTATGATGAGTTGCCATTTAAAAGCCATAAGTTATAAAGTTTACCTTGCCATTATCAAGGAATCCTACCTTAGTGATATAGCAAGCATATAGAGGCCAATGTACTAGCCCTAAAGGCACTTAGAGCATCTCTTAGTAAAGAATATTTAAATATGGTTTCTCATTGTGATTCCGCCTTTGCAATGTGGAACATTTTGACATCTCGCGAGCTACAAACGCAAATCAATAAAAAGGGAAAAATCTAGCGGAGAAGAATCCGAACATCATTGCTTCATGGTCCAAGGGAATGACTCCCTTGAGGTATATTCGGAATCTCAATTAGATGATTGTGCTAGTTCTGTAATCACCTAGAGGGGAGGTGAATAGGTGACTAACTAATCTAATGGTCAATTAATGCGGAATTAAAAACTTATTAATGCAAACTCTGTAGGCTGTCTAAAAATCACTAAAAGACAAGCCATTAAAAAGCAGAGTTTCAAGTTCTAGACGCGAAGGCTCAACACCCGCGTCTCGGCACCAAGGCGCGAGGGTCCAAAACCCACGTCTCAAACTCAAGGCGCGTGGGCTCCAAAACCCGCGTCTCAACCTCAAGGCGCGTGGGCTCGACACCCGCGTCTCAAACTCAAGGCGCGTGGGCTCAACACCCGCGTCTCAGCACCAAGGGGCGAGGGTCCAAAACCCGCGTCTCAAACTCAAGGCACGTGGGCTCAACACCAGCGTCTCAACATCAAGGCGCGTGGGCTCAACACCCGCGTCTCAAACTCAAGGCGCGTGGGCTCAACACACGCGTCTCAGCACTAGGGCGCGAGGGTCCAAGGCCCGCGTCTCGGTTATAACCGCCCTGGTTATGGGGCCAGTCACCACCCACATAGCGGGGAAGTTAGCCCCTCATTGTGGAGCACTTTTAGGGGGCACGTTCACCCCTGGAGCCTCTATAAATAGCCCCGCCGCTATGAGGAGAAAAAAAAAGAGGAGAGATCAGAGATAGACAACAGACTACACCCAGGCAGACAGAGAGAGAGAAGCAAGAGAGAGCTCAACTCTTCAACAAGCTCGCTGCGTACGAGTTTCCCCTTTGCCTACCTTCTCTTTGAGAGTTTTGGTAGACAGAGCTGTGTTACTCCTTCTACCAGCCAAAGAGAAGATCCCTGACGATCCCGACGGTCATCCAGTCAACGGAGAACAAGATTCACTCTCCACCGCCACTTGAAGAACCCAGCTTTAAACAAAGGGAGGATTCAAGATTCAACATCCTCCCTCCCTTGTAACTGGAAGGAGAACAGTTTTGTTGTAATTTTTCATCTGATTCAAGGAAATTTTATAGCGAACCCTTTATTTCTTTTTCTGGCGCGTACAAGTGATGGCGACTCCGCTGGGGACTACATTTGTCACTGACGAGCAAATCGTGGCGCAAGATGACGTCCTTCGTAAGGGAAAGATGGTCGAATCGCTTGTTGTCGAGTTCGACCAGGCGAAATACGAAGGGTTTCTCTCTGCCGGCTCCAAGAGCCCAAAGACCCGCGTCTGCCGCAGGGTCTCGACGGGGAATGGCCCCGAAGCCCGATCCGAGGTTCTCTCGGGCACTGCTGCTGCCAACTGTGCCAAGCAAGATACACGCACCAACGCCTCTCAGAAGGCCCGCGTGATCTTAGGCACAACTGCCGCTGCGATCAACCGCGCAGCACGGAACACCCGCGTCAGCGTCTCTCGGGAGACCCGCGTGGTCAAAATCTCTGGTGTCCAGCATCAGGTCGTCGTTGGTCACTCTCCACCTCCACGACGCAACCGAAATGCTGAGCATCGACAGAGGAGACGTGCGCGTCAGCTACAAGTTGGAACCTCTGGTTGTCCGACTGAGGCTAGACGCGACGTACAATCTGGCGCCTTGCCCGCGCCACGTTCAGCACGTGAAGTCCGCGTTTGGCGACCCAAACGCGAGACTCCTCAAGCTAGGTCCTCTGAAGACCAATTCACCAAACGCCAAGGTGAAGCCTCTGCGCCTCGTCCAGCGCGAGAGGCACGCGCCCATAGGCGTGGGGCCCAGTAGCCCATCCTCTCTCAAACGTTTCTGCCCTGACACGCCAAGCAGCAACGCGAGAATCGCGTCTCATCTCAAAAGAGACGCCAGACGCACGTTATACAGCCACGACGCGAGAACCACGTCCCTGAAGCCCGCGTCCATGCTGTACAGCATATGGATGCCTCCCGTCTTCGGCGTTGCGAGGTTAATCTCTTCGATCCCCCTCCCGTGGATCTGAGGGATTACTTGACGAAGAAAAGAAGTGCCAATCAGGTCACTTCATCATGTTGCTGCCAACGGCTCATCTCTATGCTCTCCGAGTGCCGTTGTGGTTCAGGTGTGCACCAGCAGTCTTTAGTTAGACAGCTGACCCTGATTCCCCCGTCAGCCAAAAGAAGGCGCTCCCATAGAAGGAGAACCTTCTCTGACATTGAGTACCCGGAGCTCACTGCGAATATGACGAGCAGGAGCAAGGGAAAACAACCTGCAGTCAGCTCGGATGAGTCTAACTCTGAACCGGAAGGGGTGTATCAATACACTCGCATCCGGACTGGGGCCATTCCCCCGATTGATTATAATGCCTTAGCCCATGGCATTAAAGTGAATGATTCTCACTCCGCCGTAGCGGAATCACGGGCTTCAAACTCTTCCGTTGAGAAGGAGGCCTCCGCCTACATGATAGGCACTCTTGAGGAAACGGCTAGACGTTTAGAACAAATCCAGAAGGCACAAATGGATATGATTCTTTCTCAGCAGGAATCTATCGACTCCCTCAAGCAGATGCTTGCACAGTTGCTCGAAGACAGGAGGAAATCTCCTCCTAAAAAGACGAAGGGCAAAGGGAAAAAAGGAGAAAGCTCATCTTCCGAACCTTCTGAGGAGAGGCCGCGATCTACTTCTAGTTCGTCTAAATCCTCGTCGCAAGTAAAGGGCGACCAAGACCAGGGAAAGGCTCATGCTAAAAAAATGAGTCAATTGGAGCAACGCCTCGAGGCCCTTACCAACCGTAAAGGCCTCCAAGAAGCTGGAGTGGTCCGGCCCTATCCTGCTGAATGGGACTTGGTTCCATACCCGTCCAAGTTCAAGGCTCCAACCCTTCAAGCATTCGATGGGAAAGGGTCACCCAACCAACACATCTACTACTTTAAATCCCAAACAGGGAATGTAGTAGACAACGATGTCATCTTGGCACGACTGTTCATTGGCACCCTGAAAGGGCTCACCTTTGAATGGTTTATGAAACTCCCGGAGGGCTCCATCAAGAACTGGGGCGATTTGGAGAAGCTATTCCTAACGCGCTTCTTCGAAGACGACTCGGAAGTCACGATGCCCACCCTTTTGGCTACCAAACAGCGAAAGGGAGAGTCCGTCAAATCTTTCGTGGAAAGATTTCAGAATGTGGCACTCCGATGTCCGAGCGGCATGACCCAGGTCACCCTGGTGGAAACATGCCGCCACAATCTCCAAACCTCACTCCTTGCTCAAATAGGAGTTGCTGAAAGCCGCACCTGGAAGCAGCTGGTCCAACAAGGTGAACAGGCTGAGGAGATTGTCGCCCGCGTCAGGGCAGAAGAAGGGAAGCCACGGCCAGAGAGGTCAACCAGGCGTGCGCCAGACACATCCCTCCAGACAAAGCGGAAGGATAATTTGGCAACGGAGACCAAATCTCCCGCCAAACCTCAACCGGTCAAGGCGAGTGGCTCTTCGAGCCAGCCACGCGCCAACAAGCAGTATTATTTCAAGGAGGAACATGTCGATTCGCTCTTTAAGCTACTCAACAAGAGCAATAGACTGAAGCTCCCTGAAGCCAGGCGCCCTGGAGAAGTCGGTAAAACCGACAATCCCAATTACTGCTTATACCACAGAATGTTGGGACACCCCACCAAAAGTTGCTACGTCTTCAAGGACATCCTTCAGGTCCTGATTGACGCGGAGGTATTAAAACTCCGACCAGAGCAGAAGAAGGTGATGGCTAACATGACGTCAGTTCTCCAGTTCGGAAGACAACCCCCAACGCCTTCGGGGGTGGTCCCTGTTCCGAAAGGAGAGCTAAGAGTGGTCAACACGGATCCTCACCAGCGACAAGAGAAGGGCCTAGTACCTGTTCCTACGCCTCGAGGGGAAATCATGTGGGTCCACCCTGACCTTGTTGACGCCCAGCAATGGACTACTGTAACTAATAAGAAGTCCAAGGGCAAGGCAAAGGCGTCATCCTGCAATGTGGTGTGTGCCTCTTCTCGAGAAATGGATACCGATATTCCTTCGCTAACCGACTCGGAAGAGGAGACAATAGTTCTGGCCGCAGAACCCGGTCGGCTAGTGGCAGAAACCCGCTCAGGACAGCCCTACTTGAAGCAATATGGCGAAATGGCGGCAACCCCTCCACAACCAGCTGCAGAGCCAACCAAGCCCTCCATAAAACAACCAGTGGAGAAACAGAAAGAGATTCAATTTTCTCGAGCCCTTCAAAAGGGCATCGCGGAAGGATCTACGGCGCCTTACCGCTTTGATGCCCTGGGTCAATTGGCCAACATCCCGGCACGGATTACCTTGTATGAGCTTCTTAGGCTGTCAAAATCAACCAGAGAAGCTCTACAAGAGGCCCTGGCAGGAGGTCTTCATGACCCAGGTGCCAAAGGAGGAAGATGTAGAGAATTGTCTCCACACCTCCCAGAATGCCCCCTGCATCACCTTCACGGCAGAGGATATACAGGTTAAAGGGAAGCATGATTGACCCCTGTACTTCACAGGGTATATTGGATCATCTGAAGTGAACCGCATTCAGGTAGATCCAGGGTCCGCGTTGAGCATCATGCCTCACCGGGTCATGCAACATCTGGGCATTCCTACTCATCGTTTGAGCCCTACCCAGACAACTATCTATGGGTTCAATGCCAACAGGACCCGTCCGATGGGAAAGATTAAGCTCAAATGCCAGATTGGAAGTTTAAAGTCGGAAGTGACATGCTACATCATTGATGCCGACACTTCCTACAACCTATTGATCGGGGTGGAAACTAGCACTCAAAATAGGTATTATATGAAATCAAATGAAAAGCTCGAATGTGCTAATGTACCCTCGATACTTCCGTTATAGCATTGGCTTAACGGGTCGTATCCACAGGGAAGGGAGGCGATAGAAACATTAACAGTCTCTAGTCACGTCAGATGTTAACAATTCTTCTATGTTGAAAGAATGAAAAAGAATGAAAAAATGAAAACAAGCATGTGGTAGGTGAGGAGAGCGATGAAAACGGCGATGTAAAAACCAAAAGAGAAGTGAAGAAGATGGAACAAGGTAAACTAAGAAGGCGATGAAAACACCGATAGAAAAATGAGAAAAGAATTTAGAAAACGATTTCTAAAACAAAGGTAAAAGAAAACTCATGGCTACTAACTACTAAGTACTCCACTAACCATGCTAACCTCTTCGAGATAGTTGCCTCACATTTTGATCCTCGGCCATCACAATCCTTATCTTCAAGAAGCAATACAAAGCATGGCTCATGGATGGTTCATAACAATCAAAACATTGCAACAAGAACAAGCAATTACAAGCATCACTCATTACACTACAAGCATGAAATAAAAGAGCATGAAAATAAAAGAGAGTTAGCTTGGTTAGCAAGTTAGCAAGTTAGCAAGTTAGATTGTTAGAATCCATCATCTTTGGCCATCAATGGCTCTTGCAAGAACAAGGCCTTATAGAGGCAACCCGATTCATGTGGATTATCAAGTAAGTGGTTAGATAGGTTAGTGGTTAGTAGTTAGATTGCCATGAGAAGAAAAAGTTAGCTAGAAATCATGTAGAAGGAGAAGGAGATTACAATGGAAGAGAAAGGAGGTACCTTTACATAGAGTGTCACTCTCTATTACATCAATCCCTCACTCATCTCTCTCTAGAAATCACTCAGCCCTACTACAATGATCTAAAAAGAAATCAAAATACAAGAAATGAAAAACTCTCACCTACTCTACACTAAAAATCTGGATCTACTCCTAAAAATGAAGACTGCTCTCGGTTTGGGCTACTGCAGGGCTATTTATAGGGCTCAGAAGGATCCAGAAGACGAGACGGGGCCACGCGTCGAAAATCGACGCGTGGCTCCCTAACTTTGCCGCGCCTTTGCCGCGTTTTGCGGCAATTCCAGGGAGCTGGGTCCCTGGATTTCGTCCACGCGTTCGTCTGGCTTCTAGCTGCTTCCAGATATATCCAATTTCGGGTAATTTCGACCGCAGATTCGTCTGATGTGCGCAAGAGGCTAGGTTCAATGAATCTTCTAGATAATCCCTTGCTTGGCCTCCAAGTAATGCGGGATTAATTACCCTAAATTGAGCTGAATTAGCCTCTTATTCCATCTTTGCCCTTGGACTTTGGTTGTACCTGCAATATAGACCAAAACACGTATTAGACCGACTATTTATTCATAAACTGGTGGGAAAATGCGACATAAAAATGCAGAATTATAGACTAATCACACCCCCACACTTATTCTTTTGCTCATCCCGATCAAAACAAAGAAAAGAAAAACTATACTACCAATTTTATTACACCACTTTCGCAGGTGACGCGATTGCACTGAGCACGTGCAACAAGTCGTTAAACCTCTAGGTTACCCTAGAGGAGGAGTGTTGTCTCCTGAGGGTTTTCAGCGGATTACACCCACAAAATCCATAAAGAAAGAAGACAAATGTTAGTGTTTTGAAAACGCATTTTGAAAGAGAGACAAGTTTACGAACTATTTTTGCAAAAATATAAGTGATCTTAGGTCATAAGTCCACCTATAATCATTCTCCCTTAAACTTAGTCTCTATGCAAGATCTTGTCTTCAATTAAGGTAAGAATTCAAAATTGGATTGAATATTTTATCTTTCATAAAACCTAGATAGTATGCACACCGTGACAGTGAAGATTTCTGGGATTTCAACTCTAACCATTAAGCCATTTATTTATATATATTTATATTTTCCTTTTTTTTTTATTCTTCCCTTAGTTTAGGCTTTCTAGTTCACCCTTGTAACGAGCCTATAACCGATGACTCCCAAACCAGTCGGTCTTAGGGCACCAGATGAGAAAACATCCCTCGGGTTTAAGGACTCGAGTGAAAAAGGCCACGAAACTAAAGGGGATTATTTATTTCCTTTACCACCGTTAGGCGTGAATAATCATACTTCTTGAGGCACAATTATCCAGCTTAATAAGTGATATTTTATTTATATATATATATTTTTTTTCTTTTTTTTTTTTTATGGCCTTTTTGGTCTTTGTTTCCATCCCAAGAAATGTGTAAGTGTGAAGTGCATACTTTCTAAGGCAAAAAATTCAAGATAAAAATATCTCCCCAATTTTACTTACTTAGCCTATAATTTCAAACAAGATCTATTATTTCAACTAGGTTTAAGATGTCATAATTAAGGCTTTCTTAATTTCTAAGATACATCTTAATTTTCTTAAAAATAGATCAAAACTTTGTCTCTTATTTCAAAAAGTTTTTTTTTTAATTTCTAAAAGAAGTGTAAAAGAAAGAAAATCTAAAAACTCTATGTTAGTAAACCCTCCCCCACACTTATTTCATGCATTGTCCTCAATGCATCGTGATATATGTATGCATGAAACAAAATAGAGAGGGAAGAAAAAAATTACCTCAAGGTGGTGGTTCCGGTGGCGGTCTGATTGGTCCACGAAAGGCGGTCCAATCATTCTTACGTGGAGTCCGGAGGAACCCACCAGAGACCTCCATGATACAACCCACTAAAAAGATGTATGCATTTATGATTTTTATTAAAAATGTTACCCCATCAAATTTCCAAATTTTCAAAATAATTTCGGAGTCAAATTTATCAAGATCCTTGTCCCAGAATGGAGTATGAAAAGATGGAATGATTGATTTGGACTTGGGAAATATGGGAACTAATACCGACTCAGAAAAATGACTTAAGTCAAGTAAAGGTTCGGGAGTCGAAATTGGTTCAGGAAGTGGGTCCAAATCAAAAAGATAAAGCTCAGGTCCACATTCATTTCCCCATGATGGAATGTGACTATTTAAGATTAGTGATTCAAGTTCAGGAGGGTTGGGAATCAAAACTGACTCTAAAATGTTACTCAAATTGGGTAACAAAACAGGAGTCAATAATGATTCAAGTATTTGAACTAAATCACAAACTTAAGGGTCAAAGTCACATTCCTCATTGAGTTCAATTCCATAAAAATGAGAACTTACCAATGTATCAAATGGACTTTCAAAAGTATGAAATTGGTCAAGTTCAATATGATCATCATGAAAGATTGGTGATTCAATGTCACAATGGACAGGCACTGGATCCAATACTGACTCGGGAAATGGAGTGAAATCAGGTGAAGATACTGGAGTCATAATTGAATCATGAAGTAAAATTGAATCATCAAGTGGAAGTTAAGGATCATATTCACACTCAAGTTCAATTTCAGGAAAAGGAAAACTTGCCAAAATGTCAATGGGATGGACAAGTTCAGATAATTGTGCTGAAATTGAATCATGATTTCCAAAATGACAAGAGTCTTGAGTCATATCAATAGAGTGTGGCATAGCTGAATTAGTCAAAGGTTGATAAGATAGAGTCTCCTCATTCCTATAGATGTTAACCAATTGACTCAATTGTTCATCCACCTTATTGAAAGACTCGGCACGTGTTTTTTGATATTGGAACAAAGACTCCTCCAAGGTTTCTATACTCTTTTCTAGACTTGATGTATCTCCAAGTGGTTGCTCTAGAATGGGAGTATAAGAATCTTGGTTTTGGAAATTTTGTGAATGATTTGAGTCAAAAATGTGTGGAAATTGAAGCTTGGACTCACACAAGAGTTCTTTACTCATTTCCAAGGCAAATGGTTGTTCACTATGAGGAGGTGGAACTGAGTAAGACTCTTGAAAATACTGTGGAATTGGAGGGGCAAATGTTTCTTGAAGTTGTTGCTCGACCCTTTGAAGATTGGCTTCTAAACTCCTTAGTAACTCAGATTTTTCTTCAATTGGAGATTCAGAAAAAGGAGTATATGAAGCGGAATCGGGAAATGAATATTGTGGACAAGGTGAATATGGTGGACAAGGAATTTGAGAATTTGACTCGGGGTACGTGAATCCCCAATGACTCTGTGACGAGTTGAAATTATTTTGGAAATTATAGTCATAAGAATGTGGGTATGGGTTGTATTGATTCGGATAAGGCCAACCCGGTGTATTTGGTTGGTGCGTATTGTAAAACGCTAGGTTGGAATTATCCGAATCAAATGGAGTTGGTGTGAAATATGGATTCATGTTTGGATTGAAAGAATTGTTATTGTTGAATGCCATTTCACAAAAAAATCACAAACAAAAAGAAAAATCAAACAACAAACAAAAAGAAAAGAAAAATCAAAAACCAAGCCAATAGGAGGGTTGACCTAGACCTAGATGAAATGTCCCTAGGGGCCAACGTCTATTCAAATTTTATTAGGGCTTGGGTTGTGTGAGTGGGGAGATGATTTTTGGGCTAAGGAAGGGTGATTAAATCCCACCTTATCTTGTTTGGGTTTTGCCCTTAAGTTCAATTTGTGCAAGTGTGCAATATAGACAAGAATATAACACAAAGCGATAAATCACCCACGTGTTTGTCCTATGCTATATGCAATGCCATATGTACATCTCCATCCAAATCACAACAACAGAACAAAATACAGTATGTTGGAATTGAATTGACACGTGCCTAAATGCAAATGTCTAAACCGTTTTAAAAGCGTCCAAATATCGTATTTTAGTTCTTTTATTTATTATGGTGTGTAGGCAATCAAAGCAGAAAAAAATAGCAGCACAAATCAACTAGCTATTACAATTCACACATCCCAGAACAACAACATATACAATTTTCACAAAAGTGCCGCGATTTTGCGGCAAATGTCGCGGATCCGCGGCTTTTGTTCCAAATCTGGGGCCCTGCTTTCTGGAGCAGGGGGATGCAAAGCTAGCTTATGTTCTGCAATGTTAAGAACCTGTAAATATTGCCCTGCACACCAAAACAGAGAAGACAATGTTAACAAAAACGTGACATCAAAACCATTCCCTTCCCCGGCAACGGCGCCAAAAATTTGATCGGGGTGGAAACTAGCACTCAAAATAGGTATTATATGAAATCAAATGAAAAGCTCGAATGTGCTAATGTACCCTCGATACTTCCGTTATAGCATTGGCTTAACGGGTCGTATCCACAGGGAAGGGAGGCGATAGAAGCATTAACAGTCTCTAGTCACGTCAGATGTTAACAATTCTTCTATGTTGAAAGAATGAAAAAGAATGAGAAAATGAAAACAAGCATGTGGTAGGTGCGGAGAGCGATGAAACGGCGATGTAAAAACCAAAAGAGAAGTGAAGAAGATGGAACAAGGTAAACTAAGAAGGCGATGAAAACACCGATAGAAAAATGAGAAAAGAATTTAGAAAACGATTTCTAAAACAAAGGTAAAAGAAAACTCATGGCTACTAACTACTAAGTACTCCACTAACCATGCTAACCTCTTCGAGATAGTTGCCTCACATTTTGATCCTCGGCCATCACAATCCTTATCTTCAAGAAGCAATACAAAGCATGGCTCATGGATGGTTCATAACAATCAAAATATTGCAACAAGAACAAGCAATTACAAGCATCACTCATTACACTACAAGCATGAAATAAAAGAGCATGAAAATAAAAGAGAGTTAGCTTGGTTAGCAAGTTAGCAAGTTAGCAAGTTAGATTGTTAGAATCCATCATCTTTGGCCATCAATGGCTCTTGCAAGAACAAGGCCTTATAGAGGCAACCCGATTCATGTGGATTATCAAGTAAGTGGTTAGATAGGTTAGTGGTTAGTAGTTAGATTGCCATGAGAAGAAAAAGTTAGCTAGAAATCATGTAGAAGGAGAAGGAGATTACAATGGAAGAGAAAGGAGGTACCTTTACATAGAGTGTCACTCTCTATTACATCAATCCCTCACTCATCTCTCTCTAGAAATCACTCAGCCCTACTATAATGATCTAAAAAGAAATCAAAATACAAGAAATGAAAAACTCTCACCTACTCTACACTAAAAATGTGGATCTACTCCTAAAAACGAAGACTGCTCTCGGTTTGGGCTACTGCAGGGCTATTTATAGGGCTAAGAAGGATCCAGAAGACGAGACGGGGCCACGCGTCGAAAATCGACGCGTGGCTCCCTAACTTTGCCGCGCCTTTGCCGCGTTTTGCGGCAATTCCAGGGAGCTGGGTCCCTGGATTTCGTCCACGTGTTCGTCTGGCTTCTAGCTGCTTCCAGATATATCCAATTTCGGGTAATTTCGACCGCAGATTCGTCTGATGTGCGCAAGAGGCTAGGTTCAATGAATCTTCTAGATAATCCCTTGCTTGGCCTCCAAGTAATGCGGGATTAATTACCCTAAATTGAGCTGAATTAGCCTCTTATTCCATCTTTGCCCTTGGACTTTGGTTGTACCTGCAATATAGACCAAAACACGTATTAGACCGACTATTTATTCATAAACTGGTGGGAAAATGCGACATAAAAATGCAGAATTGTAGACTAATCACATATTGCTGGGACGGCCGTGGATTCACCGCAACTCCATCGTTCCCTCTACTCTCCATCAAGTCATGAAATACATTGACGAGAATGGAAAGGTGCAGACGTTGATTGCCGAAAGGCATCCATTCAAAGGGGTCGAGAATTATTTCACAGACTCCTTACTGTACCAAGATCCCGGGGAGACAGATGAAGTCCCGTAACCGGAAGAACCAGACTCTGGCAATGAAGCCGATACTGAGCTGGAGGAAGATGAGTGTGTGTGGAGCTAGATCCACCTGTAAAGAGCATTGATAAGCTTGATGTTGATAATACCATCGACGATGTAGGCGGTTGGTACATTAATGAAGAAATAGATTTAGCGTATTTTTCTGTGTTTGCTTCTGATTCAATACCGTCAGATACTAGCACTGATGTAGATGATGACCTCTGGTCGGCAATGGATGCTTTGACATCGTTGCATGTACCAGTGAAATCATCCTTCGGGACATACCAAGATAATGGTAATGCGCAAGAATCTATATTTATGGTTCCAGCCAGACGGAAAGGCCAAAAACCAATTCTTTTTGGGCGAATCTCGTCTGAACCAACGCCCCGCGAAGAATCGGAAGGCGAGGAGGAATCCCCTCAGTTTGGTCATTATGAACCAAAAGCGCTCAAAATGATGAAGTGCATGGGGTACGATCTAACCAACAGACCCGGGTTGAACTTCGGCCAAGGAAGGAGAACGCTACTTCGATCCTTTGTGCCGAAAGGGAAAGCCCCCTATTATTATCATCGGACGCGCCGGGGGTTGGGCTATGTATCGACTCCGATCCTATCAGCCTCTGATTCTGGAGGGCCATCAGGTCATAATTACTCTTCAGGCACGTCATCGTGGGAGTCGAATGTCAGTGTCGGCAACATCTTCTGAGAACTTTCAGTGAACATGGTTTCAACAAGCCACCTGGAAGACGGAGATGAAGAAATGATCCAATCTGATACAGATCCTTGGATCAAACATTTAAATACTCTTTGGGATACCCGCTTTGAACAGCGCGAGCCACCCACAGAAGACAAGGTTGTTCAAGTCAATCTAGGAGATGAGGCCAATCCTAAGCCCATCTTTATAAGTGACGGCCTGTCACCTTCGGAGAAGAAGGATCTAATATCTCTTGTACAAGAGTATATAGACGTCTTCGCCTGGAATTACGAGGACATGCCTGAACTTGATCCTCAAGTGGCTTTGCACCGCCTCAACATCAATCCGGACGCAAAACCTGTCAAACAACAGCAGCGACGGTTCCGTCCAGAAATAATGGAGGCAATTCAATCAGAAGTCAGATAACTTATTGATTCTGGCTTCATCAGGGAAGAACAACATCCCGACTGGGTAGCCAACATTGTCCCAGTTGCCAAGAAGAACGGGAAGATCCGGATCTGCATCGACTTCCGTGATCTAAACGAAGCTTGCCCCAAAGACGAATTCCCACTGCCAATCACAGATGTCATGATTGACAATACTTGTGGATTCGAATGAATGTCCTTCATGGATGGATTCTCAGGATACAATCAAATTAAAATGTATCCTGACGACGAAAAGCATACCTCCTTCAGGACACCTCTAGGGGTATATTGCTACACCGTCATGCCCTTCGGACTGAAGAATGCGGGGGCAACATATCAAAGGGCCATGAAACGTCATTTTCCATCAGCAAATGCGCAAAACAGTGGAATGTTATGTTGATGACATTGCAGTAAAAAGCCGCGCTAAAAGTGATCACATAGCTGACGTAAAGGTTGTCTTCGACATCATGCGGGCCCATCAGTTGAAGATGAATCCTACCAAATCCTTCCTGGGGGTGGCCAGCGGCAAGTTCCTAGGGTTTGTTGTAACCTCCACCGGAATCCATCTGGACCCGGAAAAGGTTCGCGCTATCCAGGAGATGCAACCTCCGAGAAATCTCAAGGAACTCAGGGGATTATAAGGACGATTGGCGTACATCCGTAGGTTCATCTCAAACCTCTCCGGAAGATGCCAACCCTTCACTAAGCTAATGAAGAAGGGTGTCTCGTTCATTTGGGACGACGCTTGTCAACAAGCATATGAGAAAATCAAGCAATACCTCACTCAACCACCAGTCCTTGCAGCTCCGGTATCCGGAAAGCCTTTCCTGGTGTATGTCCGGGCAATGGATCATTCTTTGGGAGCTCTACTAGCTCGGCATGATGATCAAGGACGAGAGCAAGCGATCTACTATCTGAGTAGAACAATGATCGGAGCCGAACATCGGTACAACCCGATCGAGAAGGAATGTTTGGCACTAGTGTTCGCCATTCAGAAAATGCGACACTACCTGGCGGGCCAAACCATAAATGTCATATCAAAAGTCAACCCCTTGAGGTTACTCATGACAAAACCTTCATCGCTAAATGGCTGACTGGCAAAATGGGCCATATTGTTATCTCAATATGAAATGCACTTTTTACCACAGAAGGCCATTAAAGGACAAGCGGTGGCAGATTTTCTGGCTGAGCATCCAGATCCGAGGGCAACCAAACTTTACGACGATCTCCCAGATGAGGTCGCTGAAGCCTGCCTAACTCAGACATCGTTCGAAAGTCAAGTGTGACAACTCTTCTTTGACGGTGCATCCAGAACAAGCCCAAAAGGACACATCGTAGCGGGAGTAGGAGTAGTACTCGTCTCGCCACAGAACTATGTGATTCCTCAAGCTGTCTCATTAACTGAGCCTTGTTCCAACAATGTAGCGGAGTATAACGCTCTCTTGATTGGGATGCAATTCGCCGATGAGATTGGCGTTAAAAATCTCGAGGCATACGGTGACTCCAAACTCATTTTTAGCCAAGTTCGCGGGGAGTACGAAGTCAGACATGAGGACCTAGTACCCTACTACAACGCAACTATCCACATGGCCGAGAGGTTCACAAACTTCTACATCGATCATGTACCGCGCAGGCAAAATGCGCATGCAGATGCACTGGCGTCCCTCGCGGCCTCCTTAGCTCTTCCAGCTGGAGCAATGGAGAAGGTATTCGTCTACAGCCACGACCTGTATTGCCCGAGAACTGCCCTCGAAGACTATCAGGAGTCAAAGGGAGAGTATCAAGGCAAAGAAGCGCTGGAATTGTCAACCGGGCCAGAGCTTAAAGACTGGCGATTCCCCTATATCGACTATGTCTTGTATGGCATCCTGCCTGAGGACGCCAAGGAAGCGGCTGCCATTCGAAGGAAAGCCCCTAAATTTTACTATAATGCGATTACACGAACATTGTATCGTCGATCGCATGAAGGGGTCTTGCTCCGGTGCCTCTCACTAAAGGAGGCCCAAGAGGTATTGAAAGAAGCCCATGATGGTATGTGTGGAGCCCATCAACCTGGCCCAAAACTGGCACATCAACTCCAAAGATTGGGTTACTACTGGCCCAAGATGATTGTCGATGCCATCACTTATGCCAAAAGATGTCACGCCTGCCAAGTGCACGGCGATTTCATCCATCAAGCACCAGGGTACCTCCACTCCATGACCTCTACCTGGCCATTTGAAATGTGGGGGATGGATATGGTTGGTCCTATCAGCCCACCATCATCAAAGGGACATCGGTTTGTTTTGACAATAACCGATTATTTCTCTAAATGGGCCGAAGCTATTCCTCTGAAGGAGGTAAAATCGTCTAACGTGATCAAGTTCGTGAAACATCACGTTATTTACCGTTTCGGTGTACCTCGGCGAATTGTCCATGACAATGGACCCAGTTCATCAGCCAGGCGTTCCAGAGATTCTGCGCTAAGTTCAGAATCCAGAGTGTGTCCTCGACGGCATACTATCCTGCCGCTAACGGCCTCGCAGAAGCTTTCAACAAGACTATTGGCAAGCTTCTCAAGAAATTCGTCTCGAAAAGTCAACGAGACTGGGACGATAAGCTAGGTGAATGCTTATGGGCCTATCGCACAACTGTGCGAACCCCAACTAAAGCCACGCCATTTTCTTTGGTATATGGATGTGAAGTCGTACTTCCACTGGAAATCCAAATTCCATCTCTACGCGTCGCCTTGACAGCGGAGATGACAACCGAGGAGAAGCATCGATAGCGACTCCAGGAATTAGAGGCCTTAGACGATAAGCGTTTGCAGGCCCAACAACAAATCGAGCTCTACCAGGCTCGAATCACCAGAGCCTTCAACAAGAAAGTTAAAGTGCGAACTTTCAGGAAAGACGATCTTGTCTTAGCCGTCAGAAGACCCATGGTGATGACGCACAAGACAAAAGGAAAATTCCAACCCAAATCGGAAGGACCGTTTGTGGTAGAGTCAGTCTACTCGAATGGATCATATCGCCTCATAACCTCGAATGGCGATACACTCATGATGCCTATCAATGGCAGGTTCTTGAAGAAATACTATCCTTAAATGGTATTCTTCCACTGATCAAGTTCAAAATTACACCTCTGATCAAAACAAGAAGAGTTTCTTCATTAATATCCAACGCCTCCGACGGCTAAGGATAGAGGAAAATGTTGGCTTCTAAGCCCAACATAAGTCTTCGACAACTCATCATGCTGAGGGGAATAGCATGGCTAGCCCAACTCAAATGGTAGTTGGTAAAGGCATATCAAACCCGTTGATAGCTGAGGGTTTGCTAAAAATCCTAAGTGGACTCAAATCCACTCTCCTCTTCCCAATCCCTTACCAATTCTCATCCACATAATGATAGGTCTACAAGATACAGTTGTTGTCAAGTTAACACTATACCTCTGACATTCCAAACTCCACTTGTCAATTCTTATCAATAGAATGACAGGTCCTCAAATTACTCATATCGCAAATCAAGTTTCTGTCAAGTTAATATCACACCTCTGACAAAATTACTGTTTAAGTTAACATTATACTTCTAAACAGTACACCAAGCTTCTGTCAAGTTAATATTACACCTCTGACAGTCACTTTCCTTCAGACTTCCGTATTGAAGCTGAAACGAATGATGTTAAGTTAACACTACACCTCTAGCATCTAAGTCATTGCTAAGTTCGACAATACACCTATGGCCATGACTTTTCCTCACTTCCTTATCCAAGCCGAGATGACCAATGCTAAGTTTCACATTACACCTCTAGCATTACCCTCACTGTCAAGTTAAACATCACACCTATGTCAGTGACACTCTCAGTTTTCCCAAAACAAAACTGAAATACTTTTGAGTCAAGTTAATATTACACTTCTGACTCACATCCTTGTCAAGTTAACATCACACTTCTGACGAGACTCCTTTCAACCCGTTAAGTTAATATCACACCTCTAACGGTAAAGACTTCCCTAGATTCCCCATGAGTCTAGTCTTACTTGTTATTCTCTTCAATAGAATAACAAGTCTACCTAAAAACATTGTTAGGTTAACACTACACCATTGACAGTGTTTCCATCAACTCCCCGGCTGAACTTAATCAAGTTGATCCCAAACCCTTGATAAAAGTTTACCTTCCCTGGGGGTACGTGTTCCACCTGTCACTTTTCTTATAAAGTGGCTAGTTCACCAAACATTATTTCATCTCTGTCAAGTTAATATTACACCTCTGACAGTATTGTGAAAGTTCCTGAAATAGGATCTTTTCCTACAAAATTTTGACGAAGTCAAAGATCTTCTGCTTCTATGCGTCTAACTGAAGACAAAAGGTTCAAGACAACAGAAAGAGGCAGAAAGAAAAATGTCACTTTTATTTATATCCAGGCATATGAAAGTGATACAAAACTCTCTCTTATACAATAAGATTGAGTGTTACAATTAAGGAGTACAAAGAAGTCCCTCTCTCTCTCTCTCAGAGGCCGTACTCACTCCTTGAAGCCGCATCTGATTCCAAGTGCACGATGTTTGGAAAAGCGCCAAACTGTGGCGACAATTGGAGCCGATTGCACTATGGTGCATGACGTAAACATCGAAAGAGCCCTAGCTAACTAAGCTAAGAGCAATGGTGTTCTTGAGGTCCGGTGGCAGCAGAAAGCCATGCAACCCTTCATTCATGAGCATCTCTTTCGCCAGAAGGCCATCCAACAAGCATGGAGTATCCTTGATGTCACTTCTGGGGTGAGAGAGGAAGGGGATGCTATCTGCCACTATATCCACCGTAACCCCCTCGCCGCCATACCCACTGTGACCGTGACCAGCCCGCAAGCATGACTGGTGCATCGCGTCCAATGAGATCTTGACGAGGGTTAAGTCCCCGTCAAGGATCGTGATTTCTTCCCTTGTAGACGACGGAGACTATGATTTCTTCCCTTGTGGACGAACATCGAACAAGTTCGCTGGCCGATATATTCTCTCACGGGCCCAGCGAACGTGAAAAAGGATGATCAAGCCTACCTGCAAGGAATAAACAAAGGAATCAGAACATCTTGAACTTAGTAAACTTCAACAGAGAAAACTAAGTGACAGACGCGGTTATTGCTGAAGACTGCAGACGCAGGAATGACCCGCACGCTGAGCCAAATTCCTACAACAACAGAAACAGACGCGAGCAAGACTGTGATACACACAGAATTCAAACGCGACCTAATTCCACATCTGCGTCTAACACACCAGGCGCGAAAAGACTCAGACGCCGAAAAAATTGCCATCTCCCTGTTGAATGAACAGGAGTTGCAAGATTCGGGTCTGAAACCTTCAACCCGAGTTGGAATTCATCCAAGTCAGTGGCCTTAAAACGCGAGCTTCATGAGCAAAGCCAGCGCCAAGTGCCAAAGACTTCTGTACTCGCGTCCAGAGAAGTTCAAGTCGATGGCGCAAATTCCAAGGAATGCACCAACTAAGACTTCATCCAGATGGTGATATCTCTTTAAGAGATGCCAAGGTGCAAGCCTGGGTGGACTAAAAATATCATGGCAAGTCGGGACGGCATACCCGCAGAGGCCTCTATCAAGAGTTGAACTCTCTGCATTAGAACGTGGACATGAAAGATGATCAAAGAGACGCTTTCTCCTGAAGAGACCAAACAGAAGCATGAAAGCTCTGGGTCATCTTCTGAAATCACCTAGAGGGGGGGTGAATAGGTGATGGCTATATGAAATATGGCAATTTTGCGGAATTAAAACTTTCACACACAAATAGCACAAATAAAGACTTGCAATAAATACAATAATTAAGGTGCAAGAATTGAAAGGAGTAGAGTTAGAGAAAATTGATCAAACGCAAACGCAAGGATGTGTTTCCGAGGTTCGAGCCACGCTCTACGTCCCCGCCTTCACACTTGAAGGATTTGCACTACTATCGTTGATCCCACCGGATAGCCAATACAAGGACACACTTGTCCCTTACACTTGTGATGCCGCAACACCACCCGAAGCTCACTAGCTCCCTTGAGGCCGATGCCTCTACAACTTCACTTCAAGAAGAATTGAGTGATCACACTTGATCACTTTACAAAAGCTCACTTGCACAATCCTAGAACCAAATATGTAGATGTAAAGCTTGGGATTGTGGTGTGCAAAATCTAGAGAGAAGCTAGAGGAATAGGCTACAAGTTGGGTGTTGGGAATTTAGGTTTTGGAAAATCTTTTAGGAAGGAAAGCTTTGAAAATCTTTGTAAAACTCTTAAGAAATATTTTGCAATAGTTGTCTAATCAATATGAGGTGACCCTCTATTTATAGGGGTCAAAAACATCCTCAAAAACTCGTTGGAGACAAATCCCAAAAAGAAAAACAGTCAGAAAAACTAGCTGTTGGATCTGTCAGAACTTTTGACAGATCCCGGTCGACCGGGTCGGTCGACCGCCAACGGTCAAAAATATGACCGTTGGGGCTCATCGGTCGACCGGGTCGGTCGACCGAAAACTCCTGTGAAGGCAAGTGAACATCGGTCGACCGGGTCGGTCGACTGATATAGACGTGCACAGTATTGTGCACATCGGTCGACCGGGCCGGTCGACCGGTCACTGTGAGTTCTGAAAAAAACAGAACTTCCAGAACCAGAAAACTTGGATTTTGGTTTTGGGTTCGGGTAAGATTTTGGAACTTGTAAAAACATGAAGTATAAGCATGTGTCATACTTCAATCATGTTAAAAAACTTTGATAAAAATCCTTTTGATAGAACCTTGTTTTTCCATAAAAATTGTTTTTCCAAAACTATTGTTTTTCTGAAAATCATATTTCCAAAATATGTTCTCTTTTAAAAACTAAGTTAGAAATGGAATTGAAAAATCTTTTTGAAGCCATGAACCTAACTAAGAGGTGTGTGTGTGATAATCCCATAGCTCTACTTCTAATATCTAGCTTTGACAAAGAATCTAAAATAAAAATAAAAATAAAATATCTAAAATAAAAATACAAAGCTTGTTTTCTTCAATGTCTTGATCTTGTCTTGATATTGTCTTGATCTTCAAATCATCATCTTGATCCCAAAGCATCCTAGTTGTGCATAGCTTGGGAATCTTCATTTTTGCGGCGAACTCCAAATGTGTGAGTCTTTTAGCGGAGCCGTCAAAAACAACCTGTTAAATAACCTGAAAAATTCTGAAACACAAATGTTAAATACATAACTAAATATGTTTTGCTATCATCAAAATAACCGGGATAATGGCCTTTGGGCCAACATCTTCATCCACAGAGTCACCTTCATCCATGGAGACAGACCCCTGTTAGAAACTCTGAAGAAGGCGGAATTTCTCAGAGCAAATCAAAAGAAAACAGTCTAAGTTTGGGTTGTTGAAGAGGGAGAGGGTGAGCCCTATTTATAGGCTGCCCCTGATAACTGTCATTAATGGTTCATTAATCAAAACCGTCGGCCTTAATGACCGCCCGACCGTCAAAGTCCAATAGGAGTCTGACGCGTGGAACGTTGCTTCGTGAAGCGTCGCAGACGCTGGTCTCAAACCGCCAGCACCAGTTTTGCATTAAAAGGCATTAACGCCTGAGTCCAATGAGGAACCAACGCGTGGACAACTGTTTCGGGAAACAACGGACAACCCGATTTCCCAATCATCAGTGAAGACTTGACGTTCAAAGATCTCATGAAATCTTTAAGTCAGGCCGCATTTAACGCCTAGGAAGTTACATCAAGACGCAGATGAGAAAGTCGCGTCTAGGAATCCGCGTTCCCTTTTCAGACTGAATGACGTCCACCTGCATTCCAGAGGAATGTCCGCGTAACCCAAAGTTGCGTCCCTTCAGCAAACGGGGCCCATTTTAAGGGAAGCACTTAACTCAGCAAAAGACTTAGGCCATTGTGGGATTAGTCGGAAAATACGCAAGGCTGTGTCCCTCGCGTCCGCTCAAACCGCGTCTTCATAAGAGGAGCTACGTCCGCATGGGTAGTGATGGGTTTTTGCACCTAGTCAAAAGACCCAGTGCTGTATCCTTAAGGACTGCGACCAGTGAGTCACACTCAAAAACTACGTCCTTCGCGTCCGCTTGAACCGCGTCTTCATTAGCAGGACAGATTCGCGTTAATTAAACCCGCGTTTCTCTCTGTGAATTGACGCCGCGTCTCATCAAAAGGACTTAGTTCTGCCTAAGTTCCTATGAACTGATGACCGCGTCTCTCTCTATGATTTGATGCCGCGTCAATGCCGCGTCTCATCAAGAAGACTTGAGTTAACGCCGCATTTCATTAAAAGAAGTTGAATTCATCTATAGCAAGGCAATAAAGATGGAACAAGAACTCCAAAGACTTTTATTACATCAAAGAAAAATGATAAAAGTTAATACAAACACTCTTAGTAAAACAGAGTGTCCTTTTCTTTACAAAAAAAAAAAAGAGAAGGCTACAAGTCCTGGTTCGCCAAGGAACGGATTTGCTCTCTAAGGCGATGTATCTTATGTTGACGCGCCTTCTCAGCCTCCATGAGAGCTTGGGCCCGCAGATCCGCCTCAAATAAAAATCCCTGCGCTTGTACTCGGAGGGATTCCAACTCGGATGAACGAACAGAGAGGTTTGCTTCAACTTGCGCCTTGGCAGCCTCTAACTCCGCTAGCCTCTTTTCAGAGGTAGCAAGCCTCTGTTCGTTAAAAGCAATCATGGCCTCAGCCCTGGCTATAGCAGCCCGAGAGTCAAGGATAGCCTGCTTTGCAGCCTGTATGATCATGACAGATTCCTTGGACTCGACCGCTAGCCGTTGATGATCAGCCTGGAAACCTTCAAGAAGACGGGTGTTATCGGTTATCTTCTCCTCCACCTCCCTTCGCTCCTGCTCTTGAGCAGCAAGGAGCCTATTCAGAGTTTCCTGGGCTTCGTGGAATGAGCCGGCATCCTCCAGGGATCGAAGCTCTCTCAGGTCTTGTCCCAGCTGCTCCACCACCAGCAGACACGCCTGGGCTAGCGAAGGGCCTCCGGCCAACTTGATGTTCTCGGCCAAGTTTCTGAGAAACATCCGGGCGAATTCAAAGGAGCTACCCCCAGACAGGATGAAATCGATGCATGATCGCATCGAGTCAAAGAACTGCTGCACCGTTTTGCGTGTCAGGAACTCCATAGTATCATCGCCCGAGATGCTCCCCGACCCCCTTTCTATCACGGGGTGAGGGATGTAAGCCGGCTCTTCTCGCGCAAGAGTCAGGCTGACCACCGGTACGGCAGGAGCAAGAGTAGCCACTAGCGCTTCTGGGGGTGCTACCTCTGCAGGAACCTCCACAGCTGATGACAGAGTAGTGAGCTCGACCTCCTCAGAAACCTCGGCCGAGGCTTGAGCTGTGTGGCCTTCCGGAGGGGCACTGACCGTCAGAATCTCCACCTGAGCCCCCCCAGTTCTCTCTGCAAATTATCTCAACATTAGCTACAATGGTGAAAAGAGAAACATCCAAGACATCAAAACTTTCTTACCAAGTTGGAGGTCCAGAGACGTCGAATTCTTGGGCGAATCCTGCAGAGTAGAAGTCTCCCTGGCTTCAGTGGTTGCCTCCTCGTCCTGCAGAGTGGGAGTCTCCCCGATTTCAGTAGTTGCCTTCTCTGGAGGCATCTCGGCGGCTGGAGCCTCAACTCCTTCCGGCTGGGTCAACTCTTGCACCATCTCCTCGATATACGAGGAGGTTGCAGCCTCAATATCCTCGGCCAACCCTGCAGCATAAAAGGAGAATGTTAAAACCTCCTCTTCAAAATGAAAAGAGAATCAAGTCAGAAGGTGAAAAGAGTACCTTCAGCAGGAATAACTGCCGCCAGTGGTGATGCCGTCAACGGCTCGCACCCATGTATTTCCTCCTCCGAGATGTGTGAGAATTTACTCGGATCAGGAGGAGCGGGTTCGTCACCATAGTCGACCTCATCCTCAAAATCGCTTCCCTCTGCGGATAAGGAAGACGGCAGTTCAACGCGAGAGGCCTCGGTAGCCGGAGCCTTGCCACCAATTACCCCAGTGGTAGGGCTGGGGTCAACTGTCCGAGGACTGGAGATGAACACACTTGGAGACCCAGGTTGCTGTGCCTCATCTCTCCTTTCATGAGCAGGGGAAGACCCGGGCTGAGTTGAGGCTCCTGCAATCTCAACATCACTGATGATGTCGACCTCCGGTTGTTGTGCCTCATCTCTCCTTTCGTGAGCTGAGGAAAACCCGGGCTGAGCTGAGACCCCCGGAATCTCAACATCACCTCCGTTCATGATGTCGACTTCGAACTGCTCGGCCTCGTCAGCGGCGGTCGGTTCATCAGCAGGCTCTCCTTCCTCTGAACTCCTGCAGCCCCTGCTGCGCAACCTATGGGCACGGACTAAGGGGACAGCCTCTTAATCTGCCTCTTTTTCCCTCGGTTCCTCAACACCAGCAGGGATGTCTTCGGATAGAGAAACTTCGGCCGTCAAGTCTCTCCGGACCTTCTTTGGGGCAGGGTCAGCAGAGGAAGTAGAGTCTCGAGCACGCTTACTCACCGCTTGTCGAGCCTTTGTTGCTCATGGCTCCTCCCTCGACCCTCTCCCGACTTCCCTCAGAGCCTTCAGATACTGCTCGACGCCTCGCGAGCGTTTACCGGACCCTGACCTTGCTTCGAAATTTGCATTGATACTCTCAATGCATGAATACTCCGGAACAAAGTATGGTGTCTGGTTGACCTGTAAGTACCAGGTACATAAGCTGAAGCTTGTGCGGCCCTTTGGCTCCTTGATAGGTAGACGAAAAGTTGCTTCCGTCCCTCCGGCCACGCTATAATACCAAGCCCGAGCACCTTCGAACAAGTTCCCACTGAAGGCGAGTCGAGCATTGGGGTTGCCGACGTAGAGTTGATCATAGCCGAACTGTCGGGCGAAGCGATTCGGCATATATGGCTCGATCGTGCATGAAGTCCCCTGCCGGAAAAGCACATACCCAGGCCGGATGTTAACCAACCACCAGAAAATCCCCGTTGACAGCCTAGTGAAATCATCTTGGCCTGCGGAGTCAGTAAATAGTTCCCCGAAAGATGCACCAGGAATCTCGGGGAAGCAGCGGTTAAGCTGGTAGTTCGAAGCAGACATAATGCACTTTCGAACGTAATACATGTAAGTATTACGCCAGTCAGAACCCTCCAACCGCTGTACAAAAGGGACAAAACCCTCACTCCAAGGCACCGGCGTCATCAGAGAGGGGCAGTGCATCACGTACCAAGCCATTAAGTACGTGTAGGGCAGCTCGACCTGAGGGTTGGGGCGCTTCACCGTCTGCTTCCCCTCTGAGTCAACAATCGGCTTGCCATGGGAGTCGACAGCCTTCCCTGCCTCGCAGAAATCCTGGGTTAATGCCCGCAATCCTCTTTGAATGCCAGCCGCCATGGCCGGGAGAAGGGCTATGGGACTGCCGTAGGCCAGGAGCACCGCCGGGTACACTACATCGGCAACAATTACTTCATGTGGCAGCGTGGGCACCACACAGCGCTTCAACCACAGCATTAAGAAGCCCGCCAACAGTGCTCGATCGGAGATAGGAATCCGGGCTTGATGATGAAAGCTTTCGAAAACCATGTCAGGTTCGAAAACATCCTCGTTCGTAACCGTGGTGTAGAAGCCTTCAGAAGCCTTAACCCTGTCGTCAATCTCCTTGTCGGAGCTGGGAGCCAGTCGGGTTACTGGATGATCTTTCTTATTGATACCATTAAACAAGTAGCTGGCCCAAGACAGCTGCTTGACTCCTCCCGACCTCCAAGAGGTTACCTGACCGCAAATGTGGAAGTGACATAACACCTCCCAATAAGTCTCGTACACTTGAGGAGACCCTTTCTTCATAAGGTTGAGCTCCTCAATGGTTGGGACATATTCCTCATAGGGAGAGTCCCCTGTTGCCAGCCCCGAGACCTCATGCAACTCGTGCAGGGCAAGGCCCATCTCTCCGACCGGAGTGAAGAATGTCCCCGTCAAAGGATTGTAACGCTCCAGGATCCCGAAGAGGTTCTGAGAACTCGGTGGGATACCGTACTGTACGGCCCTGACTGCTTGGTACAAATCTGTTTGCTCCAACAAGTCCCTAAGGTCGGCAAGGACGAAGCTCACCATCCTGCCCCACCAATACTTCTCGGTGGAATGAACCCACCCGGGCGAACGGAACTCAACCGGAAAATCACCCTCCACTTCATGAATGCGTTGAGGAAAGTGGTGCCAAGTTTTGGTGTTTCTCCAACTGGGGGCTCAGTCCTGAGCGACCCGGGGAACAGGCCGAGAACCGCCCTATCATGACTATCATGACGGTATACCCTTTTGGAGCCTAAGTCACCGAGAGTAATCTCAGGGACATATCGGGAAAGGTCCTATTTCATCTTCCGAGGGACGGACATGTGCTGGAGATAAGACAGCGGGTACATCCTCTCCATGTCCAGAAGAAAAAATCTTCTATCCCCTATCTGGCGGAGTCATTTATAATCTCCGTCATACATGGAATAGCCGCCATCGCCGATATGGTCTCCAAAGAAGAAGGCAGGCTTCTCCAGCGGAACGCGAGCATCCGTTGTGAATGCTGCGTCAGTCATAGCTCCCGAAAAGTTGTCATGTCAACATTGGAGAGCCTTTTCTTGCGCTCCTGCGACCTGTCAGCAGTCACAGGTACAGTCCTTTGCAGCACAAAGGTTAAATCACGGTCAGCACCACCTACGTGCCCAAAGTGGCGCTTCTTGGAGAGTGGGGCAGAAGAGTGTGGCACTGCAAAAGAAAAGGACACTTGATCAGACATCTTATCAGAAAAAAAATGTTAAGTGTCTATAGTCCAGACGCAGAAGAGACACTGGACGCAGGAATTATCAAAATCCGCGTCCAGACCTGCAAATCCGCGTCCAGATGTGAGGCCCGCAAGATCAAGCCCGCGTTTTGAAAACCAAGACTTATGAAAAATCTCTAAGTACTTGGGCTCAGGTGCCAGATTCATAAAAAAATCAGCACCTGATGTCATAGAACGCAAGGATCAAGTCCGCGTCCAAACCCTTCACAATTAGAAATATTCTAAGTGAAGAATCCGAAATGCAGGGCTCACTGGCACCGGGTCATCAAACCCGCGCCTTGGTTATCAACTCAAAGACCGCGTCTGAGACCGCGTCTGAGAATCAAACACGGTTTATATTCTGTGTTGACGGTTCTCCTCTAAAAAAAAAAAGAGAAGATTTTTTTTAGGGGTTCCATGAACTTCCATTAATGGTGAAGGTTAAGCCTAAACGGCATTATACCTAGGAAAAGGACTTCCTGCGCGGAGGAACCGCCCCTCTGGGCCTCGGCGACGGCCGCCTTTGAGGATGATGCGGTTGGCTTGGTCTTGGGTGCCATTGGTGATCAAGAGTCCGATGAAGGAGAAATGAAAAGTGATGAACAAAGATCCTCTTTCTAAAACCCTAACAGATGCGCTCGGAGAAGAAGAGGATATCTCTCTGACTGTTGCCATTTATAGGCACAAAGATTTGCAAAGATACGCGGCGCGTGGCTCGATTAGCTCTACAGCGAGTCATCGCTTGACGCGTGGAACAGATCATTTAATGAACCGGGAAGTCCGCGCGCCAAAAGGTGATGTCCCGTCGGTTCCCTAGGATAACTGGCAGTGCACTCATGACATGGCACGGATTCGCACCCGACGGCCGCGTCTCTTCGATGGACGTGCCCCGTCAGCACCGCCAGAAATGCGTCCAGAAAGTCGCATCTTTATTCCAAAGAGGCGCGTCTCTCCGAAGTTCGCGTCCCTCCAATCTGGCCTAGCATCGCGTCTGCCTGAAGAAATATCAGTCGCGTTTCCATTGCCAAAAGACGCACCCCATGAAAGTCGCGTCTTTAAAGCAGTACCATCTCTGCTTTTCAAAAAAAAGAACTGGCGTTCAGTCCTTGCTTCTGCAAATCAGTTCAACAGTACACTGGCACAAGCAGACGATCGTCCACTCCTGGCTTAAAGCGCGTCCATGACAGACTAAAAGCAATCGGGGAGGTTTAGACTGTGTATCTAGACACTCAACATGATCAACTCTGGTGGCCTCAAAGAGTTCTACAGTACACTCACGAAGACCATACTCCAGATAAGATCAAACCTGGAGCATTAACAGTCCAGTCATAAGGGTAAGCTCAGCTAGAGTCCAAAGTATTTCGAAATCCGTCCCAGTAAACTGCGGAGTATCGAAAACTTTGGAGGGGGTTCTGTAGGCTGTCTAAAAATCACTAAAAGACAAGCCATTAAAAAGCAGAGTTTCAAGTTCTAGACGCGAAGGCTCAACACCCGCGTCTCGGCACCAAGGCGCGAGGGTCCAAAACCCGCGTCTCAAACTCAAGGCGCATGGGCTCCAAAACCCGCGTCTCAACCTCAAGGCGCGTGGGCTCGACACCCGCGTCTCAAACTCAAGGCGCGTAGGCTCAACACCCGCGTCTCAGCACCAAGGCGCGAGGGTCCAAAACCCGCGTCTCAAACTCAAGGCGCGTGGGCTCAAAAACCGCGTCTCAACATCAAGGCGCGTGGGCTCAACACCCGCGTCTCAAACTCAAGGCGCGTGGGCTCAACACCCGCGTCTCAGCACCAGGGCGCGAGGGTCAAAGGCCCGCGTCTCAGTTATAACCGCCCTGGTTATGGGGCCAGTCACCGCCCATATAGCGGGGAAGTTAGCCCCTCATTGTGGAGCACTTTTAGGGGGCACGTTCACCCCTGGAGCCTCTATAAATAGCCCCACCGCTATGAGGAGAAAAAAAAGAGGAGAGATCAGAGATAGACAACAGACTACACCCAGGCAGACAGAGAGAGACAAGCAAGAGAGAGCTCAACTCTTCAACAAGCTCGATGCGTACGAGTTGCCCCTTTGCCTACCTTCTCTTTGAGAGTTTTGGTAGACAGAGCTGTGTTACTCCTTCTACCAGCCAAAGAGAAGATCCCTGACGATCCCGACGGTCATCCGGTCAACGGAGAACAAGATTCACTCTCCACCGCCACTTGAAGAACCCAGCTTTAAACAAAGGGAGGATTCAAGATTCAACATCCTCCCTCCCTTGTAACTGGAAGGAGAACAGTTTTGTTGTAATTTTTCATCTGATTCAAGGAAATTTTACAGCGAACCCCTTTATTTCTTTTTCCGGCGCGCGTACAAACTCAAACTTCTTAAACTAAACACCAAGTATAACACAAGAGTGTAGCCGGATCCCTGTGAAGGGCTCTGGACTAACTCCTCAAGATTCCTCTAAATAAGAGTTGAGGTGCCGCGTTGGCTCTCTTGGTTGAATACAAGTGTTAGCAAACAATCCCCAAGCATATAACAATATGAGCACAAATATATATCAAGCATATAAAGATGAAAGCAATATAAGCATGCAAGATATAAACAAGTAAGAGTTAGAGAGAGCAATCGCAAACACGGGAGATTTGTTTCGAGGTTCGAGCACACTTGCTCTACGTCCCCACCTTCAACACTATGAAGGATTTCCACTAAAATCGATCCCACCGGATCACTTGGTGCCGCAACACCTACAAGCTCTTTGGACTCTCTAGTACCTCTCTTGTTCCCGCAAGAGCAACACACCGCAAGCCCACTAGCTTTCCGAGGTCGCACCTCTACAAAGAATTCACACAAGAACTCGAAACACCACGAACCCGCAAGTCCGTCTCCTCAAAGTACAAAGTAGAACTTTAGTGATCACAACACTTTGATCACCTAAAATCCTCTCACAACAAAGATCCCTATAGGTAGATATAGCAATGGATAGCTCAACTATTTGTGTGAGAAAACTAGGATGGAATGTGTGGAGGAAAACATAAGAATCACTTTGAAAACACTCTTGATAAACTCTCCTTTTGAATGGAAGTATTTGGCTCTTAAACAAGTGGAGAAAACCTCTCAAAAGAGTAGGAAAAACTGGTGCTAAAATCCACTTCAAATCTTATTAAAAACAGTCCATATAAGCCCCCCTTTTATAGGCTAAAAAACTAGCCTTTGGGGCAAATTTACAGCCCAGACGGTTGTCGGTCGACCGGCCCGGTCGACCGCCAACGGTCAGAATCTGACCGTTGGAGCCTCGGTCGACCGGCCCGGTCGACCGTGGCCTGGAACAGAGAGCAGAGCTCTCTGCCGGTCGACCCGCCCGGTCGACCGGGGCTTTCCAGAGAGCAGAAGCTCTCTGGCGGTCGATCGAGTCGGTCGACCGACCCTCCAGCCAGAACTGGCGTGCACGTTTGTGCACGTCAGTCGACCGACTCCTGGCTCGATCGACCGGTCCGATCGACCGGCAGAAGCCAGAACAGGGATTTATGGGTAATTAAAACTTGGCATTTTAACTCAAATAAAATCCCATAAAATCTCTAAAAATCTACAAAAATAGTTTCAGTATAATACTTTGAAAATCAAACATGTTTGAGAAAATCAAGACATGTTATAAACATTTTGAACTATTTTTATAACTTAGAAATTTTTGCATAAAACAAAAATCATATTTTTCCAATTGGTTTTTTCAAAACTTCTCCAAATATAAAAATAAGATATTTTAAACACTTTTAAAGCATAGAGTGTATGGAAATGATCCACTATACATACATGATGAAATTTCTATGTTTTTGACAATAAATACTAAAATAGTTTTGGTTAAAACACATGTATATATTAAACTCCAAAAACCAAAATAGTATTTTTCCAAAATGAAAACTCTTTTGTATTTTTTCAAAACAAAACTCTTTTCTGAAACTCATCTAAATCTTGTGTGTGAGTGTATATAGTATACTTGAGCAATCCACCAACTATTCTATCCTTTACATTTTATCTAAAATAAAATCTTAATAAAAACAAACCTAGACTCAAGTCTTCTTCTTGAAGTCTTCACTTGAAATCTTCTCATCTTCTTGACTTGGTCCAAACTCGATCCAAAGAGCTAGACTCGTCTTGAGTACTTGATGTGGTCTTGATGCATAGGCTCTTGAATCAAACCGTGCTAGCTCCAAAACTTGACTTTAAATCCTTTATTGAAGCTAAACACCAACTAAGATCTTGATCATAAATCTGAGACTAAATAAACACAAGATCATTAGAATTATAACTACATGAGTTGATCATCATCAAACTAGAGTGATGGGCCTTTGGGCCAACAATCTCCTCCTTTTTTATGATGACAAAACTCATGGAGTTATATATGCATGGATTAAAGTAATGTTTCAAAGAAGCTCCCCCTTAACTCATGCATAACAATAAATAAATAAATATGGCGATGAAGTACATAAACTAAACAGACATGTCTACAAATATAAGGAGATAAACATGCCAATCAAGCATAAAACTCATCAAATTCTTTTCTCCTTTTTGCAAAATAAAATAATATGCATAAACAAGAAATCTTTCTCCCCCTTAATGTATAAAGCAAGGAAAAACATGCATATATACTAAAATACTTCTCCCCCTTTTTGTCAATCATTAACAAAGGGGTTAAAGTAAACACAAAATAATGTTCTCCCCCTTTTGTCCGAAACAAAAATCAAGAAAGGGGTGAAATAAAATCAACTAATAAAGAGATATATGCGATATATATTCATGAAGAGGAAGATGCTAAGTTAACTTCTCTACAAATATGCATTACAAGTTAATTTCTCTACAAATATGCATTACATGAAAAAGGGATGACAAGCCCTAACTCACATAACGCATAATATGTAATGCATAAGAGGAGATGTGAAGCTCCCCCTACACACGTGTACCGCATAAAGAAGTGTTGTCAAGCTCCTCAATATAAGATACACTCAACGTGAATCTATATATAGAAGAGATGTTAAGCTCCCCTTGCATATAGTCAATATATATCAAAACATTTTTAAGTCACATTTGATAATTACTTAAAACAAATTTTGAAATTTATTCAAGGTAATAAAACACATTTTGAGATACCTTTGTAAATAAACAAAATTTTGAGATACCAATTGGAACTAAAACATATCATAACATTTTTTTTAAGAATCCAATTGTAACTAAACAATACAAATTTTGAACAAAAATTTTGAATTCTAATTGTAATTAAAACATTTTACCAATTGAAATACAAGCAATTGAAAAACATTTTACCAATTGAAATTTTGATACTAATGAAGGAAAGTATTTTATATTTTGATACCAATTTAATTTTTCATGGATACCAATTGAAATAAATAGTTCAATAGATACCAATTGAAATATATTGTACATTTTGATATTAAAAAAATACCAATTGTAAAAAAAAGATACCAATTGAAGATAATGCATAAGCTTATATAACTATTACCAATTGAGAAATCATTTGGAAATTAAGATTTGAATTAAACTTAGCATAAACATACTTTATGCTTAAAACATGTAAATATATTATAAATCAAGCACAAATAAATCATATATATGTATGAAAAATGAAAATACCAATAAAAATTGATATTATATGAAATAAAGCATACATATATAGGAAACAAAATATGAGTATGTACAAAAAAATCAATTGAGATGCCAATTGAAAATATGATGTAAATCAAATATATAACTCATAATAAACCACCCCTTTTATGCACAAGATAAAAGATTTTCAATAAGGCTTACAAGGCATACTCGCCCATCCGTCCGCCCATAAAGGGTTGGTATGGGTTTTCAAAAATAGAGTTTGAAAAATATTTTTATAGTGAAAACACTGCCATTTGAAGAATAAATAACTAGTTAAATTAATTTTTGAAAAACTAGTTAAAAATCTTTCAAAACATGAAACCAAATCATATGTCTGTCATGAAACATACTAAATACATAAAGGTTGACACTCGAAATTATAAGGCTCAAAACTAATCATGAAACAAAGTCATGAATAAACAAATAAAGTGTGAGCGTACATGAATCATGTAATTAGCATTTTTCATGAAGATAGTCAATGAAGCTCAAAACAAACATGAATATCATTTTATTACAAATCATGAAAATTTATTTTTCATATAAAGATGAAAATCATAAAAAATTCATTTTTCATCTAAAAACAAACTTCTAGGTATATGTATGATTTATGCAAAACTAACAATATGCATATATATATCCCAAACATAAAAAGAGTCTATAATATAAATTGCATGAAGGCAAATGACTCAAGGGGTATACATGTATATTTATTAAATTTGAATAAAAATTGCATATACATGAAGCAAAACATGAAAATAGGCAAAACAAGTGTAAATGAGGAAATCATCAAAACTAGGCTATACATGTGCATATAATGAGTACAAATGAACAATGAAGTGCAAATGTATATGAATCAAATGTCGCTCACTACTTGTACATGTATATATCCAAGTTTTGATAAAAACTACATTTAAACAAGTATTTACCACCTGAAGCGTAAAACATGAACATGCTAAAAATCATCAATTATAAAAGCATGTAAAAAAACTATGAGTTTTAGAGATAGTTTTCAAACCAAAGAACTATGCTCTAATTCTCCAAAACATGGTGGTTGTCCCACCAAACCTCCTTGATAGCGGTGCATCAAATGTATGTCCGTCAAGTCCATGTGCATCAACCACCAAGGCACCAACTCTCTCACGTTTTGTGAGAGCCTGCACCTACATCAAATATAAAAAGTGGAGATTTTGGTACCCATTTTCTTTTGGGTCTATGAGGGTTAGCATTATAAGGAACCCAAACCTTTTTGTTAGCAAAATTTGAAGAATTTATTCTATCATAACAAAATCTTGCTAAATGGCCTTTGCGGCCACAATGTGTACACTTGTACACTCTACTATGCACATGTGAATGAGAATGATCATGGCGTGCAAAATGTCCATAAGCATGTTGTGGGTGAGGTGCATGAATATGTAGAGCTTGTTTCTTTTGAAACAAGGATTCCAATCTTGAATGGTTAAATGCACGTTTGCTCAAAGTTGAGCTCAAACAATCTATTTTATTTTTCAACAATTTAACTTCATTTTATCAATAATAGCATGTAAAGCATGATGAGAATAATTTTTCTTATTCTTTTTAGAAACATTTTCTTTTTCTTTTTCAATAATTTTTCTTTTTAAAGAATTGTTTTCTTTCAAAGCAACTTCTTTTGTTTTTCCACCAAAACAATTTCATTTTTCAAAGCATTATTCCCTTCACACATGTCATTTAATTTAGAAAGCAAGGAACTATTCTCATTTTCAAATTTTCATTTTCTTTTGAAAAATATTCCAATTTTTCTTGTAAAGAATCTTTTTCATTTAACATGCAATCAAATTTATTTTTCATTTTCTTGTTGTCCTTTTTAAGCATGTCATATTTTTCTAGAAGTTGTTGACAAAATGAAACAAGTTCATTATAAGACATATCAACATCCTCTTCTAGCTCGAATTCGGTAGTTATCTCAAGGGGGTTATCCCTTGGACCATGTAGAACACGTTGGAAGCCTCACTTCCAACATCTGAGTCGCTTCCCGCATAATATTGTTCTTTTTCGCCAAGGGAGATGATGGTATTCCAAACTACAAAAGCCGAATCAAGATTAGCAACCCTAGATAAATAATCATTATTTAGGGTACTCTTCAAAGCATGGATGGCCTTTGCATTAGCCTCAATATTTTTGCCATTTAAACAATAAGAATCTTTAATTGTGACAAAATAAACATGAATGCTTAGGGCTTTGAGGTACAAAGACATCTTAACCTTCCAAGTTTAGATGTCAAGAATGTCAAAGGTGGGAGGTAACATGAAATCCATGGTGTGTGTACAAATATTGTGATTAGCTATAAAATGAGGATCTTTAACTCTAGGTTATTAGACCCAAATCAAGAGCACGTGGCTCTGATACCAATGTAATCACCTAGAGGGGGTGAATAGGTGACTAGCTAATCTAATGGTCAATTAATACGGAATTAAAAACTTATTAATGCAAACTCAAACTTCTTAAACTAAACACCAAGTATAAAACAAGAGTGTAGCCGGATTCCCCGTGAAGGGCTCTGGACTTACTCCTCAAGATTCCTCTAATAAGAGTTGAGGTGCCGCGTTGGCTCTCTTGGTTGAATACAAGTGTTAACAAACAATCTCCAAGCATATAACAATATGAGCACAAATTATATCAAGCATATAAAGATAAAAGCAATACAATCATGCAAGATATAAACAAGTAAGAGTTAGAGAGAGCAATTGCAAACACGAGAGATTTGTTTCGAGGTTTGAGCACACTTGCTCTACGTCCCTGCCTTCAACACTATGAAGGATTTCTACTAAAATCGATCCCACCGGATCACTTGGTGCCGCAACACCTACAAGCTCATTAAACTCTCTAGTCCCTCTCTTGTTCCTGCAAGAACAACACACTGCAAGCCCACTAGCTTGCCGAGGCCGCACCTCTACAGAGAGTTCACACAAGAACTCGAAACATCGCGAACCTGTAAGTCCGCCTCCTCAAAGTACAAAGTAGAACTTTGGTGATCACAACACTTTGATGACCTAAATCCTCTCATAACAAAGATCCCTATAAGTAGATATAGAAATGGATAGCTCAACTATTTGTGTGAGAAACTAGGATGGAATGTGTGGAGAAAAACATAAAAAATCACTTTGAAAACACTCTTGATAAACTCTCCTTTTGAATTGAAGTATTTGGCTCTTAAACAAGTAGAGAAAACCTCTCAAAAGAGTAGGAAAAACTAGAGCTAAAACCCACTTTAAATCTTATTAAAAACAGTCCATATAAGCCCCCCTTTTATAGGCTAGAAAAACTAGCCGTTGGGCCAAATTTACAGCCCAGACGGCTGTCGGTCGACCGGCCCGGTCGACCGCCAATAGTCAGAAATCTGACCGCTGAAGCCTCGATCGACGGCCCGGTCGACCATGGCCTGGAACAGAGAGCAGGGCTCTCTATCGGTCGACCGGGGCTTTCCAGAGAGCAGAAGTTCTCTAGCGGTCGACCGGCCCTCAACCCAGAACTGGCGTGCACGTTTGTGCACGTCAGTCGACCGACTCCTGGCTCGGTCGACCGGTCCGGTCGATCGGTAGAAGTCTGGCTTGACTCAAATAAAATCTCATAAAATCTCTAAAAATCTACAAAAATAGTTTTAGTATAATACTTTGAAAATCAAACATGTTTGAGTAAAATCAAGACATGTTACAAATATTTTGAACTATTTTTCTAACTTAGAAATTTTGGCATAAAACAAAAAACGTATTTTTCCAAATTAGTTTTTCTAAAACTTCTCCAAATACAAAAACAAGATATTTTAAACACTTTTAAAGCATAGAGTGTATGAAAATGATCCACTACACATACATGATGAAATATCTATGTTTTTGACAATAAATACTAAAATAGTTTTAGTTAAAACACATGTATATATTAAACTCCAAAAACCAAAACGGTATTTTTCTAAAATGAAAACTCTTTTGTATTTTTCTAAAATAAAAACTCTTTTATGAAAACTCATCTAAATCTTGTGTGTGAGTGTATATGGTATACTTGAGCAATCCACCACTATTCTATCCTTTACATTTTATCTAAAAATAAAATCTTAATAAAAACAAACCTAGACTCAAGTCTTCTTTTTGAAGTCTTCACTTGAAGTCTTCTCATCTTCTTGACTTGGTCCAAACTCAATCCAAAGAGCTAGACTCCTCTTGAGTACTTGATGTGGTCTTGATGCATAGGCTCTTGAATCAAACCGTGCTAGCTCCAAAACTTGACTTTAAATCCTTTGTTAAAACTAAACACCAACTAAGATCTTGATCATAAATCTGAGACTAAATAAACACAAGATCATTAGAACTATAACTACATGAGTTGATCATCATCAAAACAAGAGTGATGGGCCTTTGGGCTAACAAGTTCTTCTTGTAATGAATATATTGATGTCGATGCATTGAATGAAGAACTTTCCATTGTTTATAAAAAATTATTAGAAAAATATAAAGCTTTATAAAAGAAGAGTTTTGGACTTAACAAAGAAAATGAAACTTGTGTTCAAAACTTGATGTGGCTTTGCAAGAGAGGAATGAGATTTCAAGTGAACGTGACTCACTTAAATCCCAACTTGAACTTGCCCTTAATGAAAAAATAATTTTAAAAAGTAAAAATGATTATTAAAATGTTTTGAAGAAAAATGAAGTTCTATCTTCAAAACTTATTTTTATTTTAAAAGAAAATGATTCTTTGAAAAACAAAATTATTTCTATTTCAAAGGATTTGGATTTGATATCTAATGAAAATATTTCTTTAAAAAATGATATAGATTCTCATGTTTGCCATGCTAGTATATCTTCACCATCTAGTGTATCCATTGCATGCACCTCTTCTATAATTGAAAATGATATATCTATGCTTAAGAAGAGTGTTGATTGTTTGGGCTCCGCTTTGAGCCATTGTGCCATGAACCACTCATGGTTGGTATCTATGTTTCGAAAGAAACAAGTTCCTCTATGCATACACACAAATCACGGCATACACATGCTTCCCACGTTCACACCTATCACACAATGTGTGCTCATGTGTACATATGTACACATTGTAGACGTAAGGGCCACCTTGCTAAATTTTGTTATGATGGAATACATGATTCTAATTTAGCAAATAAGTTTATTTGGGTTAGGAAAGGAGCTAACCCCCATGGACTCAAAAGAGTATGGGTACCAAAAACTACTCCTATTTTATTTGATGTAGGTGTGGGCTCTCACTTGACGTGAGAGTGATGGTGCCTTGAGGCGGATGCATTCCTAGCCTAAAGATGATAATTTGGATGCATCACTTTCAAGGAGAGTTGGTGGGATGACCACCATGGTTTGGAGACATAGAGATGTACTCTCATGGTTTTGGTAACGTTCTCTTACTCCTTATTTATGTTTACATGCTTTTCATGTCATTGATTTTTAGCATGATTTGATGTTTCTTGATTATTATGTTAAATGCCATGATAATTAGATTAGTGATATGCATAATTAGTATTTGAGACACCCATGTTTATATGGACCCATATTTTGTGTTCTCACTTTAGTTTAACTAATGTGTATGTCCTAGATCTAATGCTTGTGCATTTACATAATGATCATATGAGTTTTGTTTTGATTCTATGCTTCATGTTTTGATTACTTGTTTAGATGTTAGTTTTCATTAAAACTTGGATATATACTTGTACAACTAGTGAGTTTCAAATATATTATTATATGTTTATACTTGAATGCTCATTTGTACCCATTAGATGTACTAGTATAGCCTAGTTTTGATGATTCATACATTTTGACTTGTATTCCCATTTTGTACATGTTTTTCATGTTTAAACTTCATGTATATGTCTTTTTTGTCTAAACTATTAGTTATACATATACATCCTTGAGCCACTTGCCTTCATGCATATACTTTTGTGGACTCGTTCATATTTGGATATATATGTATGCTCTAGTTTATACAAAACATACATATACCTTGAAGATTAAATTATTTTGATGAAAATTAGATTTTCTTGTGTTTCATGTTTTAAAGAATTTCATATTGAACTTGATTGCCTATTTTCATGATGATGTGTCACACATAACTCTTATACACTCACTTTACTTAATGTTTTCTCACGATTTTATTTTCATGAGTATGATATGTGCTCTATAGATTTTGAGTGTTGATGATCGTATGACTTATATGTTTTTCATGAAATATATTTTTGCTTTATTCCTTACTTGAAGGATTTCGACTAGTTTTCAAATTTTTCATATAACTAGTTCATATTTTTTCATATGGTAGAGTTTTCAAATATGTTATATTATTTTCAAACTTATTTTTGAAAACCCCTACCCTTCCAAGGGCGGTTGGTTGGGCGACCATGTCTTGTATGCTGATTATTGAAAATCTATTTAAAATATATGCATGAAATGGGTGGTAGAAAGTATGAGTTATACACTTGATCTTATTTTATTTTCAATTGATATCATTGTATCTTTTCAATTGGTATCACTATTGACATTCATTTTGTATACTCATATTTTTTTTATATATGTATGTTTAAATTTTAAATAGTATCAATTTCGATTGGTATTTAATTTTTCATACATATATATGTATTTTATTTGTGCTTACTATATCTCTATATCCTTGAGCACAAATTTTGGTTATGCGAAGCTTGATTCCTTAATGACAATTATATTTCAATTGGTTATTTTTCAATTGGTATCTTATACAAGCTTATGCATCATTTTGTTTAGTATTTCATAAAGGGGGAGAAAATTCTTATTTCACCTTTCAATTGGTTTTGTTTACATTTGGTATGTTACTCCCACACTTTATGTTGAAAAATGATATTGATTTTTTTGTATCATACGCTCCTAATGAAAATCATTTTCAATTTGTATATGTTTCATTTTTAATATTGGTATCAAAAGTATTACATTGATATTATTCTTTTTTTGTATCTCTATTGTAAATGAGTTTTGTGTTTAACCAAAAAGATTGGATTATGTTTTTCATTATCTTCTTCATCATCGTAGTTGGAGGAGGAAGACTTAAAAGCTATTGACTTTTTCTTTTGAGGTACCACATCTTCTCTAGCCTTCTTCTCCATCTCATGAGTCTAAAGGTTTCCAATAAGACTTATGAGCTCCATCTCGTCTTTGTCATTCAACTCCTTCAAGGTGGTAGCTTTGATTTCCCATGACGAAGGAAGAGCACGAATCACCTTACGCACCTTTTGGTCATTGCTATTTCATCACCTAAAGAGAAAGAGTATTTGTAATTTTAGTAAACTTGGTAATCATATTATCAATAGATTCATCATCTAACATTTTAAAACTTTCATATTGAGAACGCAAGATATCTATTTTGGCTCTCTTAACTTGTGATGTTCCCTCGTGAGTGACCACTAAGTGTTGCCAAATCTCATAGGCGGATTTGCAATGGATAACCCGTATTAAGTCATCCTCATTCAAAGCTGAGAGTAGGGCATTTTGAGCCTTTGAATTAGCATCAAATTCCTTGAAGGTAAGTTCGGACCAAGTGTCCTCCTCACTTTCGGGTCTAATAAAAGGCTTGGTCAAAGACTTTGCAACTAGACTACCTAGAGATTATAGAAAAATGGTTATCCTAACTTTCCATATGGGAAAGTTGAGTCCATCAAATTTGGGAGGGGTCTTAATGTTATCGGCCATCTTTACTAGTGTATGAATGAAGATATGAAAATAGTGATTAGCAAATTATAGGATCTCTCTAAGGATGTGAAGCCAAAAACTAGAGTCCTAACTCTGATACCATTGAAATCACCTAGAGGGGGTGAATAGGTGATAATGCTAATCAATGCACAAATTTAAAATGTTATGATGCAATGATCACCCGAAACAAGATTAAAAGCGAATACCCCATGAAGGGCTCTGAACTCCTTCCTCGTGATTCCTCTAGATAAGAGTTTGAGGTGCGCAATGCAATCTTGTTGTATGAGTATTGATCGACAATATAGCAATGAATATAAAGTAAGTAAATAACACAAATAAAGCAATCGCAAATACTGAGATTTGTTTCGAGGTTCGAGCACCCAGCTCTACGTCCCCGCCTTCACCCAGTAGGATTTTCGAACCACTATAACTTTCACAAAGAATTACAACCATAAGGGAGTACCCAACTCCTCTATCACACTCCTCTAGTCTAGAGGTAGTGGAGCCACAAATACAAGAACATCTTGGTGATCAAAAGACCACAAATCCTCTTTTGAAAAACTTTTTCCCTTACAAAAATCTTAGAGAATAATGTGTAGGATTAAAGCTCAAGTTTTGTAAGTGAAAAGAAAATAAAATTGAAGAGATTTTTGAATCAAAAACTTCAGTGAAAAGAGAGAATTTTGAGCACAAAAACTGAGAGCAAAAACTTCTTTTGAAAGACTTAAACTTGATTTCTTTTGTAAAGGATTGTTGTGATCTCTTCAACCCTAATCATCCCTATTTATAGGATAGAGGTAGGGATTAAAAGTAAACTGTTATAATGAATAATTAGGAAAGATTAGACCCAAATCTAGCCCTAAAAATCGTTTGGAGCAGAAAAGCACATTTTAAAACGTGTTTAAAAAACTAGCCGTTAAGGCTGAAAATCAGCTCACGGTCGACTGGCCGGTCGACCGGTTTTCAAAAAATATAACCGTTGCCAGCCCACGGTCGACCGTCCCAAACAGAGACAAAGGTGCTTTCAGTCGGCTGAAGCTCGGTCGACCGACATGGATTCCGGTCGACCGCCCGGTCGACCGGAAAACGTGCACACATGCACGCACCCAACGTTCAGAACTGCGGTCGACCGCCCGGTCGACCGTTCTGACCTGAAACAAAGCTGGTCGACCGTCCGGTCAATCGCAACAGGCCAAAATAGTTTCTTTGAAAATGGTTTTGAAGATCTTAATAATTTTCAAAATAATTTTGATCAAGACTTGATATACTATATAAAATAGAGTTTGTAAGTATTAGAATATTTTATAAAAATATCTTATATATAGGAGAAATGTCTTTAGAAAAATCATGTGCAAAATCTTGTGTGTGGGGAATATTGAGCTTCAACACTATACACTATCCTTTAACAAACTAAAAATTATAAAAACTGAGAAAGGAAGTCTCTGAGCCGCGTTACACCAAGCTAGAGCCTTCTCTCCCATAAAAACGTCCTCTTGCGCCATTTGCCTTTTAGCATCATAATCCTTGCAATATGCTTAAAAAGCCATCATGATTAGTACAAACCTGAAACTCATACTAAACAACTTATTAGTATCATATAGCTTCTATGTGTTTTGTTATCATGAAAACTTAAACAAATAGAGAGTGTAACCTTTGGGCCAACAATCTCCCCCTTTTGATGATGACAAAACATATAGGCTATAACACAAGATATAAAATGGGAGATAAAAACTCCCCCTCAAATAATGCTATATTAAACAAGTATAAAACAATTTGGTATAAGAGAATTTTTGAATTTTTGAAAATTTTTGAATAAACAACGTCAAACCAATAAAACATCAACCCATCATCAAACCTCCATAACCATAAACACATATTTCTCCCCCTTTTTGTCATACATCAAAAGGGATATATTAGCAAGAAAACTTCCTTATTCAATAACACAATCATTAAGTTCACTACATATAAAAGAAAATCTATTATAGTCAAGTGGTTTAGTGAAAATATCGGCAAGTTGAAAATCGGAAGAAACATAATCAATATCAATATCACCTTTCTCAAATGATCTCTAAGGAAGTGATATCGAATCTCAATGTGCTTGGTCTTACTATGTTTATTTGCATTCTTAGTCATATGAATGGTACTAGTATTATCACAAAATATTTTAATATGATCATAATGTAAATCATAATCAAGGGAGTATGTTTCATCCAAAGACTTGAGCACAACAAGCCCCCGCCGCAACATACTCCGCCTCGGCGGTAGAGGGAGCTACCGAATTTTGTTTCTTGGAAGACCATGAAACAAGACAATTACCAAGAAATTAACATGTTCCACTAGTACTCTTCCTATCCACTCTACAACCCGCATAGTCGGCATCCGAAAAACTCGTCATTGAGAATTCTCCGATTTTCGGATACCAAAGACCCATTCCAATAGTGACCTTAACATAACGAATAATGTGTTTTTACCGCAATTAAATGAGATTATTTGGGACACGATTGGAATCTAGTACAAAGACACATAATAAACATAATATCCAGCCTACTAGCCGTTAAATACAACAAGCTACCAATCATGCTTCTATACAATTTTATATCAACACACTTACCTTGGTCATCTTTATCAAGCTTGGTGGTGGCGGCCATGGGAGTGTTGCAAATTTTTGAGTCTTCAAGCCCAAATTCTTGATGAGTTCCTTGGAGTACTTGGCTTGACATATGAAAATCCCATCACGCATTTGCATGATTTGGAGTCCAAGAAAATAGTTCAATTCACCCATTAATGACATCTCGAATTTACGTTGCATGCATTGTTCAAACTCCTTGCAAAGTAACTCGTTAGTAGAACCAAAGATTATATCATCAATATATGTTTGAACTATAAGAATGTCATTATCAACATGTTTAGTAAATAATGTAGTGTCTACTTTGCCTTTAACAAAATCATTTGAAAGAAGAAAACTAGAAAGTCTTTCATACCATGCTCTTGGAGCTTGTTTTAAACCATACAATGCTTTATCAAGTTTGAAAAAAATTTGGATGTACATGATTCACAAACAGGGAGGTTGTTTAACATAAACTTTCTTATCAATAAAACCATTTAAAAATGCATTTTTTACATCCATTTAAAAAGTTTAAATTTTTAAAAGATGCATAAGCTAGTGTGATCCGTATGGCTTCAAGCCGTGCTACGGGTGCAAAGGTCTCCTCAAAGTCAATTCCTTCAACTTGAGTGTAACCTTGGGCCACTAACCTAGCTTATTCCTAATAATATTTCCTGACTCATCCAACTTGTTCCTAAAATTCACTTAGTACCAATTATTGGTCTATCATGGGGTCTAGGAACAATGTGTCAAACTTGGTTGCGCTCAAATTGATTGAGCTCTTCTTGCATAGCTAGCAGCCAATATGAGTCACCCTCGGCTTCAAGGATGTTTTTGGGTTTAAAATGAGATATGAAAGCATAATTCCCACACAAATCATAGAGTTTGAAGCGAGTGGTTACCCCTTTTGATACATCACCTATGATGAGATCTTTGGGGTGATTTGAGGCGTATCTCCAATCTTTAGGAAGTGGTTGTGATTGTTCCACTTCATCCTTTTGAACTTCACCAATGGGTTCTTGCTTGTCTTCTTGGATGGGTGAGTCCTTCAAGATATTTTCTCCATGTCCTCACCTAATGAGTCAATCTCTACAACATTCTCAACAATAGCATTAGATTCTTCAAATTTAACATGCATAGATTCCTCAATAGTATGAGATGATTTATTGAATACTCTATATGCTTTGCTAGTACTAGAATAGCCAACAAAGATTGCTTCATAAGCCTTAGTATCAAATTTACACAAATTATCTTTAGTATTCAAAATAAAATACTTGCATCCAAAAACTTTAAAGTATGAAACATTTGATTTTCTTAAATGATAAATTTCAAAAGAGGTTTTGAAAGTATTTTTACACAAATAAATACGGTTTGATATGTAGCATGCGGTGTTTACGGCCTCGGCCCATAAGTATTGAGGGAGCACATATTCACTTATCATAGTCCTAACTATTTCTTGAAGAGTTCTATTCTTCCTTTCAACTACTTCATTTTGTTGTGGAGTTCTAGGACATGACATTTCATGCTTAATTCCCTTTTCATCACAATAAGTCATGAAGAGTTGGTTAACAAACTCACCACCTCTATCACTTCTTATCCGTAAGATCGGAAATCCTTTTTCTTTTTCAACCCTCTTTCGAAAAATCTTAAAATGCGAAAAGTTTGATCTTTATGCTCCAAAAAGAAAACCCAAGTGAAACGAGAAAAATCATCGAATAAAACAAAACGTATCTATTTCCATTTAAGCTTTTAGTTTTAGTTGGTCCAAAAAGATCTATGTGAATCAATTCTAAAGGCCTAGATGACATGATATCTTTGATTGGTTTGAAAGAAGACTTGGTTTGTTTCCCAAGTTGGCACGCACCACAAATGCGGTCTTTTTCAAACTTCAAATAAGGAATACCCTTCACCAATTCCTTAGAATTAATTCTAGCAAGGTGATCAAAAGATGCATGTCCTAATCTTCTATGCCATAACCATGAAATCTCATCAAAAGCATTCAAACATTTAGTAGAAACAATCCAAATTAAGCATGTCAATAATATAGACATTATTTTCATGAAATCCAGTAAGAATACAATCATTGGTTTTACAATCAAAAATTTTGCAAGAAGATTCATCAAACACAACTTTGAGACCACGATCACATAGTTGACTTATACTAAGCAAGTTATGTTTAAGCCCATCAACAAGAACAACATTTTCTATTAAAGGAGATGCACCATCTTAATGTTACCTATACCGATGATGATGCCCTTGGAGTCATCTCCGAAGGTGACGGTGCCACCTTCAACGTATCTTGATAGGGTTGTGAAATTGTTGATGTCCCATGTCATATGCCTTGAACAACCACTATCAAGGTACCACCGCTCCTTACGTCTTAGAGCCTTGGTGTGTACCTACATCAAATAATTTAAGACTTGATTTTGGTACCCATATTTTCTTGGGTCTTAAAGAGTTAGTGTTTCGAACCCACACAAGATTATTTATCCTACCTATATAATCATAGCAAAATTTAGTTAAATGGCCATTCTGACCACAATAAATACATTTATAAATTCTTCCATATTTAAAAGTATAATGAGCATATGGTTTACGAACATGTGAATTGTGAGCATGGGTAGGTTTAGCATGATTGACATGTGAAGTGTTGGCATGATGAACATGTGATTGGCATGAGATGTTTTATCATTTTTAGCATGTGGAGTATGCATATGCTTCTTTGAAACATTTCTTCTAACTTAGTATTGTTAAAAGCACATTCTTTTAAAACATTTCTCAAATCATTGATTTTTGTTTTTAACATGGAAAACTCATTTTCATCAATTTTAGGATATTTAGCTTTATAAGCAATTCTATAGGCATCAAAATATCTTTGCGTTGAAATAAGATTAGAAGATAGTTCATCCTTTTCTTTTGAAGAAATTGCAATTTGATTTTTAAGCATTTCAATTTCTTTTTTCAATTTTGAACACTCTTCCTTTTTATCATCAAACTTTCTGAAAGTTCAACGAAAGCATGTACTAACATTTCTCTACTTATTTCACTTTCATCATCAAGTGGTTGCGTGGTTACCTTAGGTGTGTTTGCCATGAAACACACATTTGCCGTGTCGACTTCATCTTCGGATTCACTTTTCGAATCCCAAGTGACTTTGTACACCTTCTTTTCAATCGGCCTCTTTTGCTTCAAGGAGGAGGTTATCTTTTTCTTGAAATCTGGACAATCGACCATGATGTGTCCCGGTTTTCGATAATTGTAGCATATAATCCTTTTCTCCTCCTTCCCTTCCCATCGCCTTCTATAGTTGAGCTTGTTCTTGCGGTACATTCTCTTTACATTTCTTACAAGAAGAGATAGCTCTTCATTATCTTCTTCATCTTCTTCATCATCGTAGTTGGAGGAGGAAGACTTGAAAGCTATTGACTTTTTCTTTTGAGGTACCGCATCTTCTCTAGCCTTCTTCTCCATCTCATGAGTCTAAAGGTTTCCAATAATACTTATGAGCTCCATCTCGTCTTTGTCATTCAACTCTTTCAAGGTAGTAGTTTTGATTTCCCATGACGAAGGAAGAGCACGAATCACCTTACGCACCTTTTGTCGTTGCTATTTCATCACCTAAAGAGAAAGAGCATTTGTAATTTAGTAAACTTGGTAATCATATTATCAATAGATTCATCTTCTAGCAATTTAAAACTTTCATATTGAGAACGCAAAAGATCTATTTTAGTTCTCTTGACTTGTGATGTTCCCTCGTGAGTGACCACTAAGTGTTGCCAAATCTCATAGACAGATTTGCAATGGATAACCCGTGTTAAGTCATCCTCATTCAAAGCTGAGAGTAGGACATTTTGAGCCTTTGAATTAGCATCAAATTTCTTGAAAGTAAGTTCAGACTAAGTGTCCTCCTCACTTTCGGGTCTAATAAAAGGTTGGTCAAAGACTTAGCAACTAGACTACTTAGAGATTGTAGAAAAATGGTTATCCTAACTTACCATATGGGAAAGTTGAGTCCATCAAATTTGGGAGGGGTCTTAATGTTATCGGCCATCTTTACTAGTGTATGAATGAAGACATGAAATAGTGATTAGCAAATTATAGGATCTCTCTAAGGATGTGAAGCCAAAAACTAGAGTCCTATCTCTGATACCAATTGAAATCACCTAGAGAGGGGTGAATAGGTGATAATGCTAATCAATGCACAAATTTAAAATGTTATGATGCAACGATCACCCGAAATAAGATTAGAAGCGAATACCCCGTGAAGGGCTCTGAACTCCTTCCTCATGATTCCTCTAGATAAGAGTTTGAGGTACGCAATGCAATCATGTTGTATGAGTATTGATCGATAATATAGTAATGAATATAAAGCAAGTAAATAATACAACTAAACCAATCGCAAACACTGAGATTTGTTTCGAGGTTCGAGCACCCAGCTCTACGTCCCCACCTTCACCCAGTAGGATTTTCGAAGCACTATAACTTTCACAAAGAATTACAACCATAAGGGAGTACCCAACTCCTATGTCACACTCCTCTAGTCCAGAGATAGTGGAGCCACAAATACAAGAATATCTTGGTGATCAAAAGATCACAAACCCTCTTTTGAAAAACTTTTCCCTTACAAAAATCCTAGAGAATAATGTGTAGGATTGAAGCTCAAGTTTTGTAAGTGAAAAAGAAAATAAAATTGAAGAGAATTTTGAATCAAATACTTCAGTGAAAAGAGATAATTTTGAGCACAAAAACTGAGAGCAAAAACTTCTTTTGAAAGACTTAAACTTGATTTCTTTTGCAAAGGATTGTTGTGATCTCTTCAACCCTAATCATCCCTATTTATAGGATAGAGGTAGGGATTAAAAGGTAAACTGTTATAATGAATAATTAGGAAAGATTAGACCCAAATCCAGCCTTAAAAATCGTTTGGAGAAGAAAAGCACGTTTTAAAACGTGTTTAAAAAACTAGCCGTTAAGGCTGAAAATCAGCTCACGGTCGACCGGTTTTCAAAAATATAACCGTTGCCAGCCCACGGTCGACCGCCCAGTCGACCGTCCCAAACAAAGACAAAGGTGCTTTCAGTCGGCCGAAGCTCGGTCGACCGACATGGGTTCCGGTCGACCGCCCGGTCGACCGGGAAACGTGCACACATGCACGCCCGGTCAGAACTACGGTCGACCGCCCGGTCGACCGTTCTGACCTGAAACAAAGCCGGTCGACCGTCCGATTGACCACAACAGGCCAAAACAGTTTCTTTGAAAATGGTTTTGAAGATCTTAATAATTTTCAAAATAATTTTGATTAAGACTTGGTATACTATATAAAATAGAGTTTGTAAGTATTAGAATATGTTTATAAAAATATCTTATATATAGGAGAAATGTCTTCAGAAAAATCATGTGCAGAATCTTGTGTGTGGGGAATATTGAGCTTCAACACTATACACTATCCTTTAACAAAAACTGAGAAAGGAAGTCTCTGAGCCGCGTTACACCAAGCTAGAGCCTTCTCTCCTATAAAAACGTCCTCTTGCGCCATTTGCCTTTTAGCATCAAAATCCTTGCAATTTGCTTAAAAAGCCATCATGACTAGTACAAACCTGAAACTCATACTAAGCAACTTATTAGTACCAAATAGCTTCTATGTGTTTTGTTATCATCAAAACTTAAACAATAGAGAGTGTAACCTTTTGGGCCAACAGATTTCACCCCTTATTGATTTTTATTTCGGACAAAAAGGGGAGAACATTGTTTTATTGTTTACTTTAACCCCTTTGTTGATGATTGACAAAAAGGGAGAGAAGTATTTGAGTATATATGCATGTTTATTTATAAGTTTATATCAAAGTTTGTTTCATATTAGTATCGAGAGAGTTTATTTTTGTTTTATGTTTTGTTGATATTGGTATCAAGAGCATGGATATTAGTATGAAGGACATGTTTTGTTTTGTTGGTATCAAGAACTTTTATTAAAATTTTTACTGTTGGTATCAAGAGCTTTTATTGAATTTTTATTGGTATCAAGAGCAATTGTTTAAAGAACATATTTATTTTAAGTTTATATTTTCAATTGGTATTTATGAACATGTTTATTTTAAAAACGAGGAGAAGTAATTTATTTTAAAATTTGGTATCAAGAGCATGATTATTTCATTGTTTTTATGCATGTTTATGCATATTCATATTTAACATTCATTGCATATATTTATAGTTTATTGCTATGCATGAGTTAGGGGGAGCTTCTTTGAAGCTTAACTTTAATCCATGCATATATAACTCCATGAGTTATGTCATCATCAAAAAGGGGGAGATTGTTGGCCCAGAGACCTTCCACTCTAGTTTTGATGATGATTAACTCATGTAGTTATAGTTTACTAATAATCTTGTGATATTTAGTTTCAGATATTTTACCAAGATACTAGTAGTAGCTTCAACAAAGGTGTTTTGGAGCTTTCACATAGTGATTCAAGAGCTCGAGCATCAAGTTCACATCTAGCACTCGATTGGAGTCAAGCTCGGGAATCGCATTTGGATCGAGTTAACTTAGAGACGGCGTTCTACAAGAAGGCATCGGTTTGTTTAGTTAAGATTTAGTTTAGATCCATTGTAAAGATTAGATAGTGTGATATGCTCAAGTTCATAACACACACGTTTCATGTTTATTGGTTTTGGTTTTCGGTTTAACCGATCTTAGTTTTCATGAATAGATAGAATCAAACAAGTTTACATGGTTTAATGTATATTAGATTTGATCTATATACAATCTATGCTTCATATACTTAGAAAAACTTATTTTGATGCACTATTCATGTGTTTGGAGTTTTGTATTTAGACAAAACTTATTTTTGGATTTAATGTCAAAAATATAGATATAATACCTTTCATATATATTGGATTCTATCCATATACAACATGCTTCAAAGTTGTTTCAATATCATGTTTTTGTATTTATACAAGTTTATAGAAAAACTGTATTTTCCTTTAGAACTTTGGTTTCTAGAAAAATACCGTTTTTGGTTTAAGGCAAATTTTCTATCACACAAAAATGGCTCAAATAGTTTGAAATATGTGTTGATTTTTTGTCGCACATATTTGTATTTTAAAGATAATACAAGAACTGATTTTTGTGGATTTATGTGATTTTATGGGATTTAATTGAAGTTAAAATATCGAGTTTTTAAATCCTGAAATTTTCCCTGCCAGGCTCTGGCGGTTGACCGGGACGGTCGACCGGACCAGTGGTCGGTCGACCGGACCGGTCGACCGATGTGCACAAGACGTGCATAAAGGCCAAGTGATTTGGCCACGTGCATAAAGGCCAAGTGATTTGGCCAGTCGACTGTGCGGTCGACCGAGTGAAGTCACCCCACTCTCGGGTGGGGCGATCGACCGGGCGATCGACCGTTCACTTTGGCCCGGTCGACCAGGCGGTTGACCGCTGGGCTCAACGGTCAAATTTTTGACCGTTGGCCGGTTGACCAGCCGGTCGACCGGAAGGGCATTCTGTCCCTTTTCAGCTGCCAACAGGCAGATTTCCAAATGGGCTATTTAAACCCCCATTTGAGTTGGTTTTTCAACAAGATTTTCAAGAGTAAAATTTCTCCCATTTACAAGTATTTTAATACAAGTTTTCAAAAGAGTTTTTAAGGCAAAAAGATTCATCTTTATTTGTTTTCAAGGGTTGGAAAGATCAAAGAAAAATAGAGATTTGGGATATTTGTTTTGTTCTTCATTCTACATCTATTCTAGTTGTTTTCCCAAGTATTTTTCTTTGTTATTTGATTTCCAAACACCTTGATTTCTCACACTTGAGTTTATCTACTATCCTATCTATGAGGATCTTTGTTTTAGTGAGAAAATTGGTTTGTGGTCTTTGTGATCACCAAGTTGTAAACCTTCCATTAATTTTAATATCCCTCTAGTGAGAGGTGATTGAGTTGTTATCCCTCAAGTGTGAGGTGATTGTGGAAGTGGTATTTGGCTCCCTCTAGTGAGAGGTGGAGATTGTGTTGGAATCCCTCAAGTGTGAGGTGATTGTGTTTGAATGGCTTTGTGCCTATCCCTCATTTATGAGGTTGATCTTTGTTTGGCTTTGTGCCTTGCCTCTAAGTGTAGAGGTTCTATTGGTTGAGAGAGGAGTTGTGTCTCCCAATTGTATTTGCCCCAAATCCTCAGTGGAGGTTCCCTGTGTGAGAAGTCCTGTGTGGACGAGTTAGTGGAAATCCTTCTGTGTGAAGGCGGGGACGTAGAGCTGTATACTCAAATCTCGAAACATATCTTGGTGTTTGCGATTGATCCACTTTCTCTAACTCTCTCTCTTACATTGTGCATTGATTCATATTGTCATATCATATACATGCTTATGTTGTTTGTGTGTGCCCATACTTGTGTTTAACCAGAGAGCTTCACATAGAACCTCAACTCTTATTTAGAGGAATTCAGAGGAGTTAGTCCAGAGCCCTTCACCGGGAATTCAGCTACACTCTTTGGTTACACTAAGTATGTTGCAATTAGTTTTTAATTTCCGCATTATTATTCATAGATAAGCCGTACACCTATTCACCCCCAACAAGTTGAAGGTTGCGTTCGCTCAATAAAATGAAGACCATATCTCTTCGATCGTCGAGGGACACGTTCCCTTAACAAATTGAGCGTCCCTTCGATGGCCAAGGGCTGCGTCCCTTCATCAACTCAGGGCCGCATCTCTCCAACAATTCAGGGCCACGTCTCTCCAACAATTCAGGGCCACTCTCTCCAACAATTCAGGGTCGCGTCTCCTTAACAATTCAGAGTCGCGTTTCCCAACAACTCAGAGCCGCATCTCCCTAACAAATCAGAGCCGCGTTTCCCCAACAATTCATAGCCGCATTTCTATATCAAGCGAAAGGTGCGTCACTTCAAATGAAACTCGTGCCTTGGCAAAATAGCAGAACCGCGTCTCTTTAATAAAGAGAAGTCTGCGTCTCCATCTCAAAATCTGTGTCACTTCAACAAAGTGAGAGCTGCGTCTCCACTTTGATGTTTTTGTCTCTTCAATGAATTAGAGTCGTGTTTCTACTTCAGACGAGGTCCGTGTCCCCAAGGCAACACAACATTTGCGTCTACAAGACTTGTGTTCAATCTCTACTTCTGCAATCAATTCAAACAGTATACTAGCAAAAGCAGATGGCGATTTCCCCCAGTTCAACAGTACACCAAACCAGCTCAGAGTGCCGATGAGGTCCGGACTGCGTATCTGGACACGTACGATGATCATGTCTAATGGCTTCAAAGAGTTTAACAGTACACTCATGAAAACCAAAATCTAGACAACATCGAGCTCAAGGTATCTCAGAAGATTGCTAGCTCAGTCTTGAGAGCTTGTTGGCAACAGAAAGGTCCAAAGTGTTTCGAAACCCATCCAAGTCAATCACGGAGTTTCGAAAACTTTAGAAGGGGTTCTGTAGACTATCTAAAAATTGCTGAAGACAAGTCATCAGATAACACGTTCCATGCTTCAGACGCGAGGCTAATCGAAGCCACTTGTGCAGAGCCACGACGCAGGGCTCGAAGTCCGCGTCTCAACACCACTGCAATGCCAAGACGTAAAAATAAAAGCCCGCGTCTTAATACTACTTTAGTACTCATACACAGAGCTTGAAGCCCGCGTCTCACACGCAAAGCTCGATACAGAATTCGAAGCTCGCGTTTCAACACCACCGCTGCCCCCAAACGCGAAGCTCAAGACCTGAATCTCAGACGAGAAGCTCGACACAAAGTTTGAAGCTCGCGTTTAGACGCCACCATGACGCGCAAACGTGGAGCTCAAGACCCGCGTCCAGCATTACCTCAACGGCTAAATGCAGGGCTTAAGCCCACTTTCCAACTGCAGAGGAGCCCTACGTCTCCGTTATAACTACCTCCATTACTGGGTCAAGTACTGCCTACGTAACCAGGGGAGTTAACCCCATCATGGAGGGATTTTTGGGGACTGTTTTACCCCTGAAACCCCTATAAATAGCTTAGTTTACTATTGAAGAGGGTTTAGAATTTTCAGCTGAGGAATACTAATAAAGAGTTAAATTCTTCTAATAACTTACTGAGTTCAAGTTTTTAACTAAGTCTCTTTGAGATTTCATTGGATAGGAGCTGTGCTACTCCATCTGTGATTTAAGGAGAAGATTTTCAGAAGTGCTTGACGTTCACTCGTCGGTCAACGGAAAACAATATTCACTTTCCACCGCTAGGCAAAAACTCAGCCTTAAATAAAGAGAAGATTTGAGTTTGAGCTGTTGGCCCAAAGGCCTTCCACCCTAGTTTTGATGATGATTAACTCATGTAGTTATGTGTACTAATAATCTTGTGATTTTAGTTTCAGATCATTAATCAAGTTATTAGTTGGTGAAAGCTTCCACACATCTTTCACAAGTTGATTCAAGAGCCCGAGCGTCAAAGATCACATATAGCACTTGCTCGATGGATCAAGGAGTTTTGGATCGAGTCGGCTTGGAGATTGCGCTCTACAAGAAGACTTCGGTACCATAGTTTAGTTTTGTGTTTAGATCCAAAATTATAAAGATTAGAATAGTATGATAATGCTCAAGTTCACAACACACATGTTTCATGTTTTGAATATTGGTTTTCTGTTTTTCGGGTTTAAGTTTAACCGATCTTGGTTTGCATGAATAGATAGATTCAAAACAAGTTTACATGGTTTAATGTATATATGATTTGTTCTATATACATGCATACTTCAGCTCTTAGACAAACTTAGTTTTGACTTACTTATTCATGTGTTTTATGTTTTGGTACTTTTGACAAAACTTATTTTTGGAATTAATGACAAAAACTTTGATATATGTATGTTTCATGTATATAGGATGATATCCATATACATCATGCTTCAAAATGTTTAAATATCATGTTTTTGTATTTGAAAGAGTTTTGGACAAAACGTATTTTCTATTCAAAATCTAAGTTTTAGAAAATATAGTTTTTGGTAAAAATGATAAGACACAAAAATAGTTCATATTGATTGATATTTGAGCTAAACTTTTTACCACATGTTTATATATCAATGCAAAATGATAAAACTATTTTTGTGATTTTTAGAAATGATAAAAGAATTTTTAAATATGTTTCTAACCCAGTTTTCTGTTCCGGGCTTCACCAGTCGACTAAGTCAACTGACCAAGTCGATTAGGATGAAGTCGGTCGACCGGGCCGGTCGACCGACGTGCACAGATCTGTGCACGTTTGGAGACACTGGGACGGTCGACCGGCCGGGTCGACCGGGACTGAGAGCAGAGCTCTCTGTTTGTTTGGGTCGACCGGGGCGGTCGACCGGCAGCTGCCAACGGGCAAAAATTGACCGTTGGACGGTCGACCAGACCGGTCGACCGACAGTGTATTTCTGGCATTTCTGCTGCCAACGGTTATATTTTTCTGGGGTCTATAAATACCCCATTGGAAAGAGTTTTTCTCTAAGATTTTTTGTGCGAATTTTTCCTTACTCTCTGGTGTTTTCACAGCAATTAAAAGAGGTTTTTGGATTCAAATAGAACAATCTTTTTGGTGTTTTTTATTAGGGTTTGAAAAATCAAAGAAAAGAGATTTTGGGAAAAGTTTTTGTTTGAACTTCACTATCTTCATTTCTATTATTTCCCAAAGATTTTCTTTGAGTTGCTGGTTTCAAATCCCTTGGTTTTCTCCACACTTGAGCAAAAATCTACTATCTTTTCTATAAGATCTTTGTATGTGAGAAAGAGATTGTTTGTGGTTGTTATTTAGACCACCAAGTTAAAACCCAATCTTTATTTGGCTTTGTGCCTTGGGTTGTATCCCTCAAGTTGTGAGGTGATCCTTGTGTTTGCTTTGTGCTAATCCCTCGGGTTGTGAGGTGATTGATTTGTTAGATTGGAGCTTGCCTCAAGGAGGAGGTTGTAATTGTAAAGAGAGGAGTTGGGTACTCCTTGTGAGAGTCCTAGGTGGACTAGCTAGTGGATTGGAAATCCTTCGTGTGTCGAAGGCGGGGATGTAGAGCTGGGTGCTCGAACCTCGAAACATATCTTATTGTTTGCGCTTGATCCATTGACTCTCTCTCTATCCTCTCTTTACTTTGTGCCTTGCAAATATTCATATTGTGCATTCATTATTGCTTGGCTTGGTTGTGTATGCATCATTTGTTGATTGCACTTGAGTGTATTGCATTTAGTTTTTTAAATTCCGCATTGAGTTGACTAGATTAGCATAATCACCTATTCAACCCCCCTCTAGGTGATCTTTCAATTGGTATCAGAGCTAGCGCTCCTGATATTTAGGTTTAACTACCTAGGAGTGAGATCTTGGTTTGCTAATCTTCATTTGCATTGTTTATTTGCACTCATTTAGTTTGCTCTCATGGATAGCCCTCCTATGTTTGACCATATTAGACTTGATGTTTGGAAGGCCAATATGAGTAGCCATTTGAAAAGACTAGGACATCTAGTTTATCAAGCCTCCACTATGGAATCATTCCCTAATAGTAGCAAGCATAAAAAGGCTAATGCATTAGCACTTAGAACACTTAGAGCATCTCTTAGTGAACATCTTTTACCGGTGTTTAATCATTATGACTCGGCTTTTGCAGTTTGGAGCTTATTGACGTCTCCCGAGCTTCCAAGGATTATCAACAAGATGAGGAGATCTAAGAGAGAAAAGTCCGAAGAGCGTTGCCTCATGGTCCAAGGGAATAACTCCCTTGAGGTACAATCAGATTCTCAATTAGATAATAGCTCAAGTTCCTATTGTCATGGTTGTTTTGAAGTTCAAACTTTAAATTTGGAACTTGCTCAAAAGCTTGAAAATTTATTGGAAAAACACAATCTTTTGAAAGAGGATAACCTTGTTTTGAAAAATGAATTAAAAGATTTGTGTTCTAATTTTGAATCGGTTTTGCAAGAGAAGGAAGAGATCACTAGTGAACGTGACTCACTAAGATCTCAACTAGACCTTGCCCTTGATGAGATTGAGATTTTGAAAAACAAAAATGATTGTGATGATGTTGTGAAAAACAATGAGATTTTATCTTCAAAATTGGATTTTGTTTTAGAAGATAACCTTGCTTTGAAAATTAAAATTGATTCAATTACAAAAGAATTAGATTTGGTTTTAAAGAAAAATGAATCTTTAAAAATTGATATTGATTCTCATGTGTGCCATGCTAGTATAGCTTCTTCTTCTTGCACACCTATTGCATGCTCCACTTTGTCTTCCACTATTGAAAATGATATAAATATTTTGAAGAAAGTGTTGAATGTTTGGGCTCCACTTTGAGCCAATGCACATTGAATCATACACGTTTGAAAATCTTGGTTCGCAAGAAATAAGGTCCATCTTTGCATGCTCACCCTTCACGGCATACACATGCTTTCCACGGTCACCACCATCGCACGTATGCTCATGTGTACACATGTACACATTGTGGCCAAAAAGGCCATCTTGCTAGATTTTGTTATGATCGTATCTATCATGAAATTTAGCAACTAATCTTGTTTGGGTTAGAAAGGATACTAACCCCCGTGGACCCACAAAGAAATGGGTACCAAAGACCACCTCTATACTTTTTGATGTAGGTGGGAGCTCTCGCAAAATGTGAGAGTGTTGGTGCCTTAGAGTGGATGCGTTCCGTGCCTAAAGAGAACCATTTGGATGCTTCACTCTCAAGGAGATTTGGTGGGAGGACCACCGTGATTTGGAGAACTAGAGATGCACCTTCATCGGTTTTGGTATTATTCTCTAACTCCCATTTTTATTTGCATGCTTTTCATGTTCATCTATTTATAGCATGCCATGGTTTATTGTTCATTATGCTTATGCCATGCTCATTAGAATAGTGTTATACATGTTTAGTTACTTGAGCACCCATGTCTTATATGGATCTATATTTAGTGTTCTCACCTTGTTTAATCTAACATGTATGCCCTAAATCTAATGCACAAGCATATGCATTATGACCATTTGGATGCTTATGATGTTTATGATTTTTTGTTCTTATTGAACCATGTTTCATTGTTTCATGATTAGTATGATGTTTGTCATGTTTATTAGACTTATGCTTTACATGATTAGTTGTTGAGACACCCATGTTTAATATGGACCCATATTTTGTGTTCTCTTTATGTTTTAGCTATCATGTTAATCATAAATCTAATGCACATGTCTTTGTCATGCTAATCATATAGTTGACTATGACCTTTTGTTTTAATAATTCATGTTTTGATAATTAACATGTATTGTAATAGCTAAACAATAGTGATGTGTTTTATGATTTCTGTTTTTGCCACATGTCCTGATGTTTATAGACTATTATATATTTCATGATTCTAATAGCATGTGGATTTCCTTCATGATCATTTTTATGTCTTTCATGTTGATTTGTATCCCGTTTTATGCTTAATGATTTGATTACTTGTTTAGATGTTAGTTTTCATTAAGACTAGAATTTATACTTGCACATGTAGTGGGACACAAATAAATCTTTATATATGTTTGTGCTTGGATGCTTATTTGTACTTATTAAATGTGCTAGTATAGCCTAGTTTTGATGATTCATGCATTTTAAACTTGTATTCCTATTTTTGGATTTATTTTATGTATATGAGTTTTCATTTCATGTATATGTTTATTTTGCCAAACCTTAAGATATACATGTATACCCTTTGAGTCATTTGCCTTTCATGCAAATCTATATATATGGACTCAATTGTGTTTAGGGATATGTATGTATACTTATTGTGTTGACAATTCATACATATACCTTGAAATGAAATTAGTTTTGGTGAAAATTTAGTTTTTCTTGATTTCGTGTTTATTTGCTTAACTTCATGTATATGTCCATCTTGTCCAAACTATCATTTATACATATACATCCTTGAGCCACATGCCTTCATGCATATACTTTTGTGGACTCATTATGTTTAGGATATGTATGTATACTTTAGTTTGTACATGACATACATATACCTTGAAGTTCATATCGTTTGGATGAATTTCATGTTTGCTAAGTGATTTCACATTTATAATAAATCTCTTGTTTTTAAGATGATTTCTATTGGTGATTTCACATCTTAGATGAACTTCATGTTTTCAAGGAATTTCATGTGAGCCAAATTGAATATTTTCATGTCGATATGTGTCACATTTTACTTATACACTCACTTTATTAGTTTACTCATGATTTGTTTTCATGAGAATTTGAATGAGCTTTATGGACTTTGAGTGTTTAGTGATTATGTGATTTACATGTGTTTCATGAAAAACAATTTTGTTTTATTCCTTGCTTGAAGGATTTCGTACTAGTTTTAAAAAGTTTTTCCTATAACTAGTTCGTATTCTTCACTATGGTAGAGATTTTCAAACATACTACATTTTCAAATCTATTTTTGAAAACTCCTACCTTCGATGGGAGGATGGATGGGAGATCATGTTCATGTATGCTTTAAAATGAAAATCTTTTAAAACTTGAACCATGATTGGGAGGTAGATAATATGAGATATACATTTGATATTATTTTTATTTCAATTGGTATCATTGAATTCTTTCAATTGGTATCAATCTTGACATTTCTTGTATATTTATATATATTTTGTATGTATGTATGCTTTCTATTCCAAGAATATCAATTTCTATCGGTATCTATCTTTCATACATATATATGTTTTATTTGTGCTTATTATATCCCTATATCTTTAAGCACAAAATCTTGTTTATGCTAGTGCTTGAGCTTCAATTTTGTTTCAATTGATTATTTTTATATTGGTATCAAGCCTATGCATCATTTAGTTGGTATTTCATAAAGGGGGAGAAAATTTGATTTTGTTTTTCAATTGGTGATTTCTCAATTGGTATTTGATTCCTACTCCCTTACTTTATGATTGAAAATTTCAAATTGGTATCATATGTTTAAAATGAAAATGATTTACAATTGGTATCAAATTTTTGGTTTAGACATTCAAAATTCATTATGTTTAATTTCAAATTGGTATCAAGATTGTCATGTGTTTTGTTTAAAATTGGGATCAATATTTTTGTTTGTTTCCTTTTAAATTGGTATCAAAATGCTATTCTTTGACATATTTTCAATTGGTACCTTAATTGATTGTCACCCTAATTGGTCTTGTTTTTGTTTTAGACAAAAAGGGAGAATATTGTTTTTCTTGTTTTCAACCTTTTATTTCGAACAAAAAGGGGGAGAAATATTTATTGATTTTTCAATTGATATTGGTTTTGCTTTTACCCCTTATTAAAGATTGATTCCTTGTATTAAAAAGAAAGAAGATTTTGTTTTATTTTGGTTTTTACCCCTTTGTTGATGATTGACAAAAAGGGGGAGAAGAATTTTAGTTTATATATGCATGTTTTTGTTTTGCATATATTAAGTTTAATTTAGTTTAATTTTAATTGGTATCTAAAGCATGTTTTGTAATTGAATGTTTTGTAATTGGTATCTAGAGTGTAATTGGTATCTAGAGCATGTTTTGTTTTAAACATTTCATTGGAATTGGTATCTAGAACATGTTTTGTTTTTGAACATTTCATTGGTATCTAGAACCTTTATTGTTTATGCATTTATATGCATTCATGTTTAAGAGCCTTTATTGCATATTATTTATTGTTTATTTGTTTATGCATGAGTTAAGGGGGAGCTTCTTTGAAGCTTAACTTTAGTCCATGCATATATAACTCCATGAGTTTTGTCATCATCAAAAAGGGGGAGATTGTTGGCCCAAGGCCTTCCACCCTAGTTTTGATGATGATTAACTCATGTAGTTATGTGTACTAATAATCTTGTGATTTTAGTTTCAGATCATTAATCAAGTTATTAGTTGGTGAAAGCTTCCACGCATCTTTCACAAGTTGATTCAAGAGCCCGAGCGTCAAAGATCACATATAGCACTTGCTCGATGGATCAAGGAGTTTTGGATCGAGTCGGCTTGGAGATTGCGCTCTATAAGAAGACTTCGGTATCATAGTTTAGTTTTGTGTTTAGATCCAAAATTGTAAAAATTAGAATAGTATGATAATGCTCAAGTTCACAACACACACGTTTCATGTTTTGAATATTGGTTTTCAGTTTTTCGGGTTTAAGTTTAACCGATCTTGGTTTGCATGAATAGATAGATTCAAAACAAGTTTACATGGTTTAATGTATATATGATTTGTTCTATATACATGCATGCTTCAACTCTTAGACAAACTTAGTTTTGACTTACTTATTCATGTGTTTTATGTTTTGGTACTTTTGACAAAACTTATTTTTGGAATTAATGACAAAAACTTTGATATATGTATGTTTCATGTATATAGGATTATATCCATATACATCATGCTTCAAAATGTTTAAATATCATGTTTTTGTATTTGAAAGAGTTTTGAACAAAACGTATTTTCTATTCAAAATTCAAGTTTTAGAAAATACAGTTTTTGGTAAAAATGATAAGACACAAAAATAGTTCATATTGATTGATATTTGAGCTAAACTTTTTACCACATGTTTATATATCAATGCAAAATGATAAAACTATTTTTGGTAATTTTTAGAAATGATAAAAGAATTTTTAAATATGTTTCTAACCCAGTTTTCTGTTCCGGGCTTCACCAGTCGACTAAGCCAACTGACCAAGTCGACTAGGATGAAGTCGGTCGACCGGGCCAGTCGACCGACGTGCACAGATCTGTGCACGTTTGGAGACACTGGGACGGTCGATCGGCCGGGTCGACCGGGACTGAGAGCAGAGCTCTCTGTTTGTTTGGGTCGACCGGGCGGTCGACCGGCAGCTGCCAACGGGCAAAAATTGACCGTTGGACGGTCGACCGGACCGGTCGACTGGCAGTGTATTTCTGCCATTTCTGCTGCCAACGGCTATATTTTTCTGGGGTCTATAAATACCCCATTGGAAAGAGTTTTTCTCTAAGATTTTTTGTACGAATTTTTCCTTACTCTCTGGTGTTTTCACAGCAATTAAAAGAGGTTTTTGGATTCAAATTGAAAAATCTTTTTGGTGTTTTTTATTAGGGTTTGAAAAACCAAAGAAAAGGGATTTGGGAAAAGTTTTTGTTTGAACTTCACTATCTTCATTTCTATTATTTCCTAAAGATTTTCTTTGAGTTGCTGGTTTCAAATCCCTTGGTTTTCTCCACACTTGAGCAAAAATCTACTATCTTTTCTATAGGATCTTTGTGTGTTAGAAAGAGATTGTTTGTGGTTGTTGTTTAGACCACCAAGTTAAAAACCCAATCTTTGTTTGGCTTTGTACCTTGGGTTGTATCCCTCAAGTTGTGAGGTGATCCTTGTGTTTGCTTTGTGCTAATCCCTCGGGTTGTGAGGTGATTGTTTTGTTGATTGGAGCTTGCCTCAAGGAGGAGGTTGTAATTGTAAAGAGAGGAGTTGGGTACTCCTTGTGAGAGTCCTAGGTGGACTAGCTAGTGGATTGGAAATCCTTCGTGTGTCGAAGGCGGGGATGTAGAGCTGGGTGCTCGAACCTCGAAACATATCTTGTTGTTTGCGCTTGGTCCATTGACTCTCTCTCTATCTCTCTTTTTACTTTGTGCCTTGCAAATATTCATATTGTGCATTCATTATTGCTTGGCTTGGTTGTGTGTGCATCATTTGTTGATTGCACTTGAGTGTATTGCATTTAGTTTTTTAAATTCCGCATTGAGTTGACTAGATTAGCATAATCACCTATTCACCCCCTCTAGGTGATCTTTCATGAGCGTCTTCTCTCTCTTGTAATTGGGATTTGAGTTATTATAACTTTTCATTGATTCAAGAAAAATTTGCAATACACTTTCAACATTCCCCCCGTACAATGAGGATCAACGAGGACTCCACGAGAAGGTTACTTTTCGGATAAAACCCCCACGAAATTGATATCCACCTCTATGACCCCCAGCTGATCTGCGGAGTGAAAACCCAAGAGATACACTACGCTCACCAACACCTCTGATGGCTAAAGGATAGAGTAAACAGTTGGCCTTTAAGCTAAAGAAAAATTCTCGATAACTCATCATGCTGAGGGAATAACATGGCTAGCCTAACTCAAACGGTAGTTGGTAAATGCATACCAAATTTGTTGATAGCTGAGAGTCTGCTAAATATTCATAAGGAGCTGATCCCGCCTTCTCCTCCAAAAGCCTTTACTAATTCTCGTCTATAGAATGGTAGGACTACAAAAAACTGTAATTGTTTCCCAGTGAAATAATCACGGATCGAATCTGTCATGTTAATATTATACCTCTGGCATACCTCACTGTTAGGTTAACATTATTACTCTAACAGTGATTTCTTTCAATTTCTCTAGCCGATAAAATTTCAATTTGTCAATTCTCTTCAATAGAATGACGAGTCTACTAAATTGCTCAAATCGTAAAAATTCTTGGTCAAGTTAAATACTACACCTCTGACCAAAATTACTTATATCACAATATAAATTCCTCTTAAGTTAATATAATACCTATGATAGTGATTCTCTCGATTTTTCTAATGAAAACGAGATATCTGATGCTAAGTTAAAATATCACATCTCTAACATTAATCCCGCTGTTAAGTTAACATTAAACCTATAAAGTAATTTTCTCAGTTTTCTTAATGAAAATGAGATCTTCTTGATGCTAAGTTAATATCATACCTCTAGCATACATCCTTATCAAGTTAATATCACACGTCTGATAATTCAATTTGCTCAAACTGCAAATCCAAACCCATCATGTTAACGTTACACTACTGCGGTAAAAATTTTCATAAATTCCCAGTAGATTAAAATTCACTTGTTATTCTCAGCAATAAAATAGCAAGTTCACAAAATTCATTCAAATCATGGACCCAACCCCTATTAAGTTAACATCACACCTCTGACAGTAACCCTCTCAAATTCCTTAGTGGAATTACCAAACTTTTATTTACTAAGTTAATATCACACTTCTGGCAATTAAAATTCTTCACTTTAGTCTGTCTGATTTTCCAACAAAATAGAGATGATTCAAAAGCAAACAAAGCTCGCATCCAAAAGCTTCTAATGTGACCTCCGCATTTCACAAGAGTCGTGTTTCAAACAACCTTAATGTGAGACTCGCATCAAACGTATCCAACACGAGGTTCGTGTCTAGAGGCAACGTGACCCCTGCGTTTCATGAGAGTCGCGTTTCAAGCCAAACGAGAGTCACTTCTCAATGACAGATGAAAGTCGCGTCTTCAACCAATGAGCAAGAGCCGCATCTTTTCTTGCCAACATCAGAGTATATCCCCGCTTCTGCGATTAGTTCAACAGTACACTAGCAAAATCAATCGACAACTCTATCAGTTCAATAGTACACCAACAAACAAATCAGAGCTCATATAAGTGCTTCACTGAGTTTCTAAGACACTTGTGACGATAAGAGGCTTCAAGCAGTTCGATAGTATACTCACGAGGACTAGAATCCAGCTAGGATCAAGCTCAGGGTATCTCGAAAGATTGTCAGTCCAATCATGAGAAGCCTGGAATCAACATGAAGTCCAAAGAATTCTGAAATTCGTCCCAGTCAACCGTGGAGTGTCAAAAACTTTAGAAGGGGTTCTGTAGGTTGTCTAAAAATCATTAAGAAACAAGTCCTTAAGACGCAGACCTCACTTCAACGCGAAGGTCGCGTTTCTACTAAAACATGAAACCTCGCATCCAAAGGTAAATGCTGGTCTGAGCAACTCTGTGTCTCACTTTAAACGCGAGTCTGAGTAACTCTGCATCCCACTTCAAGAGCGGGTCTGAGCAACTCCATGTCTCACTTCAAACGCGGGTCTAAGTAACTCCATGTCTCACGCGGGTCTGAGCAACTCTGCGTCTCGCGTCTCTCGTGGGTATGAGCAACTCTGCGTTCTGACTGATACGTCCACATCTACAACAACAACGTGAGGTCAGCGTCCACCGCGAGGACCGCATTTCAATTATAACCGACCCTCATTATTAGTTCAATTAACTCCCCACATAATGTGAGAGTTAATCCCCATTATGGAGAGATTATAGGGGACAATTATACCCCTATGTCTCCCTATAAATAGCCTCAAGAGTTATAGGGGAAAGGAGGCCTTTCTTCTGAGAGATTAAGCTGAGTACTCTCAAGCTAAAAAGCTCCTTGCTTTTTCACAGGTTCAGAGAGAGAGAAGGAGAAATCAGTGGACTATAAACACTCAGTGTATTGAAAATAGAGTTCCTTTCTGATTACTTTTCGAGAGTATCTCACAGAAAAGCTTGTTATTCAGTCGGTCAACAGAGAACAAGAATTACTCTCCATCGTCACACGAAAAACCCAACTTTAAATAAGGAAAATCTAGTTATTTTTCCCTCTTTTATAATCAGAATCATTATGTTGTAATTTTTCAACCATTCAAAGAAATTTTACTTCGCTTTATCTTTCCGACCAAACACAGCCGGCCGGGGGTCATGGGCTGAACTCGAGTCCCTCAAAAGGCACCCAGGCCAGGGCCATGTTGGCCAGTAACTGGCACACGGGCGCAGCACGGTCTGCTCCCTTGGCCCGCGGTGCCTGACCCCGGCCTGGGCCCGGGACACTGACCTGACATCCCAAACATGGAGCCAAATATTGATTTGTTTTTTCTCTTTAACAAACCTCTTCACACACCGAGGAGGGAGAAAAATTGGGTGTTAAAAAATGTAGTGGATCACATCCAAGCATTGTGACGTGAAAGTTTAGCTTTATAAAGTGCATGTTTAAAGTGTTGTCGAATAAAGACCATAAAGGAGCCATGTAGAGGAGTTGGACCATCTGAGAAGCACCCATCTCTAGGTTATTCATATATATTTTTAATTTTAAGTTTATGTTTGTTTTCATTAGGAGTGAAAGTTTAGCTTGACTAGAATTTGAGTCTCTTTTTGAATCCCACCCTTGACACTGTCTCTGTAACACTTTAAAATACTATATTTAAAACCGTTACCATCACATGTAGGCAATAATTTTAAAAAACTGTGTCTCACGCTTTATGCATCGTGTGAAAATAAAATACGCCTTTAATAATTACGCAGACTCCAGATTTACACTTATGTGTAGCACGTGCGTAAAAGACTAATATATTTAATTGTAGGTTCATTTATTACAGGGAATATAATGATATTTAAATACTGTTATCATCACATGTAGACAATATCTTCAAAAGATCAAGTCTCACATTTATGCATCTTGTAAAGATATAAAATGGGCCTTTAACAATGGCGAGGACTCCAGATTCACGCTCATGTGTAACACATGTGTAAAAAAGACTAATATATTTAATTGCACGTCTTACATTGCGATCTGCCATCAGCGACCTCCTAAATACTTGACAATATCCCTCCAATTAGAAGAAAGTAAAGAGACAACATAGACAACAAAATTTTCTTAAAATTTCTCTCGAGTTAAAATGATAATTAACAATATTTCCCATTGTGCATTAACATAATTTTATATGCAATATTAACATTAAGAAAAGGACAGTATTTCCCATTGTGCATTAACATAATTTTATATGCAATATTAACATTAAGAAAAGGACAGTATTTCCCATTGTGCATCAACATAACTTTATATGCAATATTAACATTAAGAAAAAGACGTTTTTGCAAAGAACAGCATTTGAAGCTGTCTTAATTTGACTCTTGTTGACAAATTGCCTACTGTACTGTGATCCCAGAATCGGAACAGCAGCAAAAATCCAATCTTTTTCCTCCAATCTTTCTTCACTTCCACCAAAATTTCTCAACATCTTCTTCTTCAACCTCCATTAAATTCCTTTCTCTCGCTTCCCCAAATCCCGAAGCGCCCGCATCGCTGTGGAAACCGCGTTGCAGGCATTTGTTTGTCACTCTCTCTCAACAGGGATTTCTGTTTAAATAAAAGGAGGAGGAGAAGGAGGAGGACTCGACCGAAATTAGTTTGGATTCGGTTAGATCTTTTCAGCAAAGATGATGGAGAGCTACCTGAACGAAAACTTTGGGGGAGTGAAGGGGAAGAACTCGTCGGAGGAGGCGCTCCGACGATGGAGGAAGCTCTGCTCCGTCGTCAAGAACCCAAAGAGGCGATTCCGCTTCACTGCCAACCTCTCGAAGAGATCCGAGGCCGAAGCCATGAAGAAAACCAATCAGGTACCTTTCTCTCTCTCCTTTCTCTCTAATCCTCTTCCTGCTGGAACAAAAAGATTGAATTTTTGAAATTTGCTAGATTTCATAATCGAGAATCAACTCAAGATCTGAGGAACCTTACATAATTACTTCTCTCTTTTGCATCAAACAGGAGAAATTGCGAATTGCTGTCTTGGTCTCAAAGCTGCACTTCAGTTTGTTCATGGTAATTTTATTTTATTTTAATTGCTATTTCACTCAAAAAAAAAACTGTCAGGTTTTATCTTTTTCAAAATTTTTCCTCATTTTTACATTCGATCTTTAGGTATTCAAGTGTGCAGTGAGTACTCTGTACCCGAGGATGTGAAGGCTGCAGGGTTCCAGATCTGCGCAGATGAATTGGGATCGATCGTCGAAGGCCACAATGTGAAGAAGCTGAGAGGCCACGGTGGCGTGAATGGCATCGCGAACAAGCTCTCCACTTCGACTACGGATGGGCTAGTCACCGGCGGGGATGCGTTGAAGTGCAGGGAAGAGGTATATGGAGTGAACAAGTTTACTGAAAGTAAAGTTAGAAGCTTTTGGGTGTTTGTATGGGAAGCACTGCAGGACATGACCCTTATGATCCTTGCCGTCTGCGCTTTCGTCTCTCTTCTCGTTGGCATTACCACCGAAGGATGGCCAAAAGGCGCCCACGATGGGCTTGGGATCGTCGCCAGCATCCTTTTGGTGGTGTTTGTTACTGCAACGAGTGATTACCGGCAGTCTCTGCAGTTTAAGGACTTGGATAAGGAGAAGAAGAAGATATCCATGCAAGTCACGAGGAACGGGTTTAGGCAGAAGATGTCTATTTATGATCTTTTGCCTGGGGATATCGTGCATTTAGCAATTGGAGATCAAGTGCCAACGGATGGATTGTTTGTATCGGGTTTCTCTGTGTTGATCAATGAGTCTAGTTTGACGGGGGAGAGTGAGCCTGTTGTGGTGAATGCAGAATACCCTTTTCTCTTGTCGGGAACCAAGGTACAAGATGGGTCTTGCAAGATGTTGGTGACGACTGTTGGCATGAGAACTCAATGGGGCAAGCTGATGGCGACGCTCAGTGAAGGTGGTGATGATGAAACTCCATTGCAGGTTAAATTGAACGGGGTTGCAACTATCATTGGAAAAATCGGTTTGTTCTTTGCGGTGGTGACATTTGCAGTGCTTGCTCAGGGCCTTGTCACTCGCAAGTACAAGGAGGGTCAGTACTTGACCTGGTCAGGAGATGATGCATTGGAGATGTTGGAATATTTTGCAATTGCAGTTACCATAGTTGTGGTTGCAGTTCCTGAAGGGCTGCCGTTAGCTGTGACATTGAGTCTTGCTTTTGCCATGAAGAAAATGATGAATGACAAAGCGCTTGTTCGTCACCTTGCAGCTTGTGAAACTATGGGCTCGGCCACGACTATTTGCAGTGATAAGACAGGAACATTGACAACCAATCACATGACTGTTGTTAAAGCTTGTGTTTGTGGACATGTAAAGGAAGTGAGCACTCCTGACGAAGCTACTAGCATGTGCTCCCTGATTCCAGATGTGGCAGTTAACACTCTTCTGCAATCGATATTCAATAACACTGGAGGAGAGGTTGTGATCAACCAAGATGGTAAACTCGAAATCTTGGGAACACCGACTGACACTGCTTTGTTGGAATTCGGATTGTCGATGGGTGGAGATTTTCGGGCAGCACGTCAGGAAGCAAAGCTTGTCAAAGTAGAACCTTTCAATTCTGCAAAGAAGAGAATGGGGGTGGTGATCCAACTACCTGAAGGGGGATATCGTGCGCACTGCAAAGGCGCCTCAGAGATTGTCTTGGCTGCTTGTGACAAATTTATAGATCCCGATGGCAATGTTGTTCCCTTGGATGAAGTAGTAACCAAACAACTTAATGATACAATTGAAAACTTTGCTAGTGAAACTCTTCGTACTCTGTGCCTCACTTACATGGATATTGAAAATAGTTTCTCGCCCGAGGAACAAATACCAATCAAAGGGTACACATGTATTGGAATTGTGGGTATCAAAGACCCAGTCCGACCCGGAGTTAAGGAGTCTGTTGCAATGTGTAGGTCTGCAGGGATTATGGTAAGAATGGTTACGGGAGACAATATAAATACAGCAAAGGCAATTGCTCGAGAGTGTGGTATCCTTACTGAGGGAGGCGTTGTTATTGAAGGTCCAGAGTTCAGAGAGAAGAGTCTAGAAGAACTGACTCAGTTAATTCCTAAGATACAGGTATATCTCTTTTATATAACAGTGTAGATTTTACTGCTAAATATTAATGGTTCCTCATCAACTTGGCAATTCTTTATTACCAGGTAATGGCTAGATCTTCACCACTAGATAAGCATACCTTGGTTAAGCACCTGCGGACTACATTGGATGAAGTTGTTGCTGTTACTGGTGATGGAACAAACGATGCTCCAGCGCTTCATGAGGCAGATATTGGGCTTGCTATGGGCATTGCTGGAACTGAGGTAAATTTCATCATCTAAACTAACTAAAATTGGAGGACCATGCTGGAAAGGGAGAGAAAAGAACAAGAAAGTATTACTCGGCTCTCCAGCTAAACTAAAATTGGAGGACCATGCTTGAAAGAGAGAAAAAAGAACAAGAAAGTATTACTCGGCTCTCCAGCTAGCTAGATTCAATGTGTGTTAGAACCCAGTCAGGCCAATTATTCAGATAATAGTTCTAGTATTGATCACACGGTCTATTCAATCTAGCATAAAGTTATCTTATCTGTGAGTTTTATGTTTTGCCTGAAAGATTAAAATATTTGTATTATTCAATCGAGCCTGGTTCATTTTTGGTTTTATAAATTCTAACTTTTGAAAATCTGAATAGTTTCAGATTTTCTTGGATGTGTGTGTGTGTGTGTGTGTGTGTGTGTGTGTGTGTGTGTGTTAGGAAACGAGCGAGGCTTCAGAATCAAAGCCCCCCTCAATATATATTATATATATGAAAGGAGAGTACGATACTGTCTTACCAAGATGATAAGAAGATCAAAAGTAAAAAGTTACAAGGCTCTAGGATGAAAAGAAGACCAAAGCTTTGAGTAAAATGATGCTCTTTGTTGAAGAGAGGTGACAGAGGAGCTCTTGTTACAAAAGATCCGATTGTTCCTTTCGTTCCAAATAGACCAAGTAGTCACCAGACTCTAATATCCCATTTCATTCTGTAGGAAATCGGGATGTTAAGAGTGGCGCTAATCCCCCCAAAGGGCTTGGAGGGAGGTGAGTCAGTTAAGAATCTGTAAAGATTGGCGATGGGTAGTCAATAACGGTTCAAGAATTTGGCATTCTAGGAACAAGGGTGTGTCAGTCTCGAAGTGATGAGAACAAAAACATGCAGATGGTGGGGAGATGTTCCTCTTATGGAGGTAAGCCATTGTGGGTAGCGTATCGTGTATGAAGGGGAACATTAAAATGAGGAGCTTAAGAAGACCAAAGGCTTTCCAAATCACCAAATCCTCCTATTCAATAGCTCCAGATGGCTGTAGCTGGTGATAAAGGGACTGTATTGTGAATGATCCAGAAGAATAAAGGCTCCAAGAAATATTACCGGGCTATGAGGTCCTCTGGTAAGAGTGGAGGGGGGCTAATAGCTATCCCAGGATAAGCAGATGAGAAGTGGATAGGGTATCTGAAGGTCGGTTGCCATGTGTTCCCATGCAACTATGATGCACTGTGGCATCCTGATGAGACATGAACTCAAAAAGGGAGGGAAACGCTAAGGTGAATTTCTGTTCTTCAATCCATGAGTCCTTCCAAAATTTAGTATGCACGCCATTTCCAAATATGATGCAGGCACCCGTCCTGAATGTGGAAGTGGTTTGAAGTACCCCGCGCCAGAAAAGAGAGATGAATCGTCGGAAGGTGTCCTGTAGGTCAAGAGGTCGTTATTGGCAATAGTAGCTATCGGCTATAAGACTCATCTAGGGGAGTTATTGCTTTAAGGAATTTTCACCACTACTTTCACAAGGAGTGAGGTATTGAAGTCTCAAAGATTTCGATTCTCCAGACCACAATTAGCTTTCTGAGTGTACAATAATCCCCGACTAATCAAGCATTAGTCTCCGGAGACTTCATTGTCCTTATCCAAAAGAACACTCTAGGCATTTGGTTAATTCTGTCATGACCCATTGAGGGAGATGATAGAATGACGTGAAGTAAAGGGAAGCGCCATGAGGACCGAGTTCAAAAGAACAAGCTGACAACCACGAGATAAACATGGGCCTTTCCATGTAGCTAGCCGTCGATCAAGACGTTCAAGTACCAGTTGCTTGTCTTGACTAGCAAGCGTGGTCAACTTAATAGGGAGGCCATGGTAGGTGAAGGGAAAGCACCCTAGGCGACAGTGTAACAACGATGTAGTTACTTCAGCCACGTCAGGGGATAATCCACTCGGGTAGATGAAGGATTTTTAAAGATTAATGGGAAGTCTAGACACCATCTCAAAGCTATAGACTATTTTGAGATGGTTGAGTGAAGAGGTATATGTAGGTTCAAAATGAGAGTGTCATATGCATATTGAAGATTGGTAATGCCTGGATTCCAAGGGCCAACTCTGTTAATACTATCACCATTATAAGCCCGTTGGAGAGTTTTCGTGAGGATATCAACAAGAAGGATGAACAAGGAGAAAGAGGATTCCCTTGTTGTAGTCCCTACTTACATTTGATTTGCCTTCTGATCGAACCATTAACCAGGACAAAAGAGAAGCCCAAAGTAAGAGCAAGTTGAATCCAATGACACCAACAATTAGTCACACCTCGTGCCGCAATAACTTTATCTAAGAAGGGTCATTTCACCATGTCGAAGGCCTTAGCAAAATCAAGTTTTAAGAAGAGGGCCTTCCAGCCATTATGCTTGCAAGAAGAAATCACTTCTTGAGCTAAAGCAACACTATCTAGAATGGATCTTCCACGAATGAAGGCTGATTAGGCCAGATTAATCAGTTGATCAATCTTGGAGCTAAGTCTCATTGCAAGGACTTTCATGATAATTTTGAGATCCCATGGATGAGACTGATCGGTCTAAATTCGCCCAAGGTACTTGCGCCTTTTTCTTTGGAATAAGAGAGACGAAGGCCTGATTAACCGTTGTAAGTATACACTACCCGAGTAGAAAACCTAAAAGATGGCCATAATATTATCACATAGTAGAGGCCAAAAGAGTTGGTAGAACCTCATGTTAAACCCATCGGCGCCTGGAACACGATAACTACCTAAAGCAAACACGGCCAAACGTACTTCCTCAGGAGTGAAAGGCCGGACCAACTTCGAAGACTGTTAGTCCTGAACCGGGTATATACTCATCCTGTTCGGGTTGATCTGAGAGGTGGAGGTACCAATCAGACGTCGGTAGAAGGAAGTAAAAGCATGCTTAAGAGATGGATGATCAATCAATTAGATCATGTTCTTTCGACGTTGCTGATTGTCAATGCAATGAAAGAATCTAGAATTGCTATTCGCTTTAATCATCAAACACGTGATGTCTGAGCCCAAAGAGTCTCCTCCGCTTGTTGGATGCCCTCTAACTGTAGTAATGTTGCTTCATGGTTTTACTTTTTCATATTAGACAGCTGCCTCCAGCCTGCAGTTGAATCAAGATGCTGAAGCGTGTCTAGTAACTGACGTTTCTGTTTTGTCACATTCCCAAAAGAATGATGGCTTTATTGCTTAAGTAAATGGCGTAACTTCCTGAGCTTGAAAGTAATAGTAGCTGTCAGGTCTACATGGGATGGTGTTAAGGATTACCAAAAGACATGGATCATCTCCTCAAATCCCTGGTAGCTGAGCCAAATATTTTTGAATCAAAAAATCTTGGCCTTTGACAGTGGTTCACCAGTGTCAAGTAGCAGCGGTGTATGATTCAACAGTCCTAGGAAGTGCACGAACAAGACGTAGGAAAAGTATCATCCCATTCCAAGGTATAGAGAAATCTATCAAGCTTGACAGAGGAGGGGTTATCCCAACCATTATTCCAAGTGAATGATCTACCGCTTAGGGGTGGCTCTACAAGGCAAAAGACGTTGTATGACATCATTGAAATCAGACATAGCCTGAAGATGGATCTGAGGTCCAATCAGTTCAGCGTAGAAACGCGTCACATTAAAGTCACCTCCTAAAAGCTCCAGAGGCCCAGCCTATAGTGTCAAGGAGCTCAGTCCAGAAAGCTGTCTTCGAGAATCTTCACAAGGTCCATAGACCAATGTAATAGAAAAGTTTGAAGTGAATAACAGTGTCATAATTTGACTAAAAGAAAGAATTTGCATGCAAGTTCAGTAGTACATTCATATGTGTCATCTCTCCATCCACTATTTGCCCACAAGCAGATCCTACGAAGCCCAGATAGCTCCAATCAGTAATCTAGTTACTCCAAATAGAATGAAAGAAAGAAGTAGGTATTCAGTTTTTGATTCTTGGAAGAGCACAATGTCAGGATTGTGGAGTTAATGAAGTCACGAAGACGACTATGTTTCCTCGGACAACATACCTGACGAACATTCCATGTTATAACTAACATTAAAACATAAAAAACTCTAAACAGAGACAATCAAAATGGTCAAGCCACCATATCGACAGAGACCTGATCCATGGCACGAAGTCGAGGAACAACTATGTCATCAATGTGGATGATGTAGCCTCCAGCCGAAGTCATGTTCACGATCGTCGTACCACTGAGTTCATCAAAGCTAGAGCCACAACAAGTAGGGATGTGGATGGACCCTATGCAATCTGCATCTACTCGTGGTTTTGGATTTTCATGGGTTGGCGCAAGCTCTTCAAGGTTCCAAATTCAAGCTCTCTTGTCATTATGAGTTGATGTATCCTTGGGTAGTGTGCTATTCATGCTGCAGACACTTTGGTGCAAGAAGGAGAGCGGTTGGGAGCTGGAGCATAGACTGGTGTAGTTAGTTCTATTGGGAGAGATTGCTTGGATTGGTATCAGAGCCCATGTTGAGCTAGCAAAAGATGTGTCAGGGTACTCGGCAGAGTCCAAAAAGAGAAGATAAATGGGAGCATCATCATGGTGTTGCCGCAGGTCGACCAGAGCTTGTATGAATGATGCAGCACAGAGGCCATGAGATGAGGTCTCATTTTGTCCAAAGAGTATAGTAGACTAGCGACTTTTTTGCTAGAGGAGTAGAGAGCCAGGGAACGACTGCGAAGGTTGACTGTTGAGGGGGGGGGGGGTTCGACGGCCATTGCAGGAGAGGTTTTAGGGGCTTGAACAATGATTTGTTGAGAGGGTTGCGTTGGAGGAGAAGAAGGGATGGTGGGGTCCTGATTGAGTTGGGAATTAAATCAATAGCTTCACGGGCCAGGCCCAGTAGAGGAGGAATCACTTCAGGACCCGAACGGGAAACAGCAGGCCTTGGACTCGGAGAGGCTGGGCTAATTTGAAAAGAAATCAGAGCCTTTGATTTGTGGGCTTCATGGGATGGCCCGATCTAGGAGAAAAATTAATGCTCAAAGTTTGAGTTGGGGCATCCTAATATCAAGTGACTTACGTGGCCCATAGAGAATGGGCTTTAAAGGTTGAATTGGGCTTGATAGCTAGTCAACAAGGCTTGTAGGATTTGAATTAAAGTGTTTGCCCATTGGCTCCTCTGTTCACTGCGGACAAAATGAAAAAGACTTTGTCGCTTGCGCTGTAGTCATCACAGGTGCAATAGATGTGGTAGGTGCCACAGTTGTCGCAGGTGAAGATAATGCAAGTACGAACGTTGGACCAAGTGAGCTATTGTCAATTTTTTACGTGTTCGAGGCAAGATCGTCACTGCAAAAGGGATTAGCCAACGGTGAAGTAGATCGATCGCTAAGAATGGGCGAGTGCAATTTCGATGAAGGATCTGACCCTAAAAAGACTATGGAGGAAGTTTACATTTACGCTCCAGTGAGAGGGAGCTCATGACATGCTTACCTTTATCCTTCCCAAAAGCATATTTCTGGTGCGGCGAAGGAGGCCTATGAGAAGATTCAAGATGCTTTGCGCCATCTCGCGATCAGGATCTAGATCGGTGGTTGCGACGGCTGGAGGGGGATCCTTCAAGATAAAAGGGCGATGGTTTAGGTTTGGAGGACTTCACAATATTCAAGATTGAAATCTTAAACTGTGAAAGAGAAGCCTTGGAGGACAATGTGAATCATGTGTGGGATAGAGGTGATGTCAAAGCACTCCACAAGCAAGACAGTCGGTCGGCAAATTTGCGGGCAATTGTCGTGGATGAGGGGCGGATGAGGGTGGCAAAATTTTGAAGAATGATGGTGAGAGCAGCCAGTCCAGAACAGAGGTGGAAGCTCATGAAGGCAATCCAGCAGCACAACGAGTATACCAGTCGTGATTTATCAATCTGAAAACTCCAGTGAGAGGACATGACGAAGTCGGGGAGGTGAAAGGTTATGGAAAAAGTAATGATACGAAGCTTGTGAGAATCAGGAAACTCAACCAAAGGCTCATTAGGATCGATTCAATGCGGTTTGCACATCCATTTCTCAGTCGACCAATGCCTCTGCACGCCTACAACCACGATTGCCAATGATGGGTTACCTCATTGAATCACTGCAATCATCATCTTACGAAGAGGACTGTATGAATCAAGAATGTCAATGGTGACAGTTACACCACACGTTCCGAGATGAGCAGAGGAGGGAGGCTTGCCGGTGGTGCGAGAGGGATGAAGGCGGCAAGGGAGGAGACCATGAGAGGTGAAGGGGAAAGGAGATCATGGTAGGTGAGAAGCATGGCTCGCCGTCGAGGTGGAGAGTGACGGTGTGAAAGTTCAACCTCGATCATGGAAGCTCCGACAAGGGATTGAAGGAGATCGTTGATGATGGCGGCGCAGGGGTATCGAGCAGGAGAAGGTGAACGGTGGTAAGCATGACGTGGAGTGGAGTACGAGAACGGAATCGTCATTGGTTGTGATGATTACGACATCGAAAGGTTGATGTGATCGACAAGACGAAAAAGGGGCACGACCACTAAAATGAGGTGGAGAAACACAACCACTATGACGGTCGATGAAGGCGTTCCATGGGGGAGCGCTGGCTGTGAGAAGAGTTACGTTGCCAAGACGGGGTAGTAGCACCAGAGCACTGAAAAGGCATAGGGCTCGGTTGGCGCGAAGGACTGCAACAGGTGCTTTCAAGTGACCGGTCTTCTAGTAGTTGTAGTACAAAACTCCACCACGATACTTGCTTGCCATGTGTCCACGATCTCTGTAGCGGAAGCAGCGGCCGGAAGAGGGAGTGAGCCACAGAGGCCGGGAAGAGATGTAGCAGCGTTGATTAGGGTAACGATGAATGGATCTGGGGTTTTTAGAAGGAAGACGAAGAGCACAATGACGAAAACGAGGGGGGCTTCTCTTCTTTTTGTAGGTCACAATTGTCCAAGGATTAGAAGGAGATTTTTTGGAGGACAAGGTTTGGTAGAGTTGTCCTGTGAGACTGATGGGCATAAGGTTGCAGCGGGGAAGGTATGAGGAATTTTAGGAAGGATCGGGCAATAAGAAGCAACCACCGCTGCCCAAGACACACGGCGGCGGCTGTAGGGGGGAGGAGGGAGGAAGAGAGGTCATCTCAACTATTCGTGATTTGCTTGGATATTTGGTAATGGATTCATTTGTAATATGAGTATAAATATTAACTTTTAATCATGCCACTTTATGATAACACTACAATGTGTTATCAGTGTGATTTGATAATTAGTTGCCTTCTTTTAATTTACTTATTTCAGTCGATTTATTTTTTTTGTCGTATCCATTTCACTTTAAGTAAAGACTGAATTGTATGCATACTCCTTCATCTAGGAGAAAGTTTTATCATTATTCAGATAGTAGAGGGCTGCTGCCCCTTTCATGAACTGTCGTTCCCACCTGCACTCACTAGTCAGCAAGACTCATCATAGGCGTTGCTGCAGTATTTCCTTTTGCGCACTGCACCCCGTTGTCTCACCTACTTTTTAAAAGCTGCTATAGTTTGGTATTTTTTTTTATTTTCAAAAACAAGTCCATGATTTCCCCTTCTTTTAACATTTCCAATTTTTAACTGATATTTTCTTTAATAAAAATCTGAATGAAGGTTGTAGGTCACAGATGAACTTGGGAGTCCACACAATCCAACCCCAACCCTTGGCCACCTGAGCAGCTGAGCTGGGCCGCAGGGCTTATTTTAGATGATCTGATAGCATAGTTCGCCATATAAGTTGAATAGGAAGTTGAATTGAACTGCCCGAAAATTCTCTGGGAGTTCCCAACCAATATGTGATTTGCTAACCTTCTTGTTAGCACTTAAGAGCCAGTTTTCGACAGCTATTGGAGCAATGACACATTGTTTTGAGTTACTGAAAAGCTATTCTATACATACAGAGATGATTATTGGTATTTGAGACACACAACTTTAGTATCATCCTTCCATATCTCCAGTTTTTCAATTTTCATAAGCGGTAGACAAACATTCTAGTATTAGCTTTCTTTGACAAAGCGCTGTTGGAGGAGAGAGGATAAGAAGGTGATGCCATGCCAAGTGCTGTAGAAGATTGCCAAGTGCCGTCGAAGATCGCCAAGGAAGTCGACGATGAAAGGTAAAGGGACAGCGGCAGGAAATAGCAGCAGAAGAAGAAGTCAGGAGGGTCGGTCGACCGGGCCGGTCGACCGACGTGCACAGCATGCACAGAGTTTTGGGCGGTCGACCGGCTCGGTCGACCGAAGTGCTCTGACTGCAGGAACCAAACTCTCGGGTTTTCTGGGTCGACCGGCCGGTCGACCAGAATGGACTGACTGTAAACAACCCAACTCTCGGGTTTCTTGGGTCGACCGCCGGGTCGACCGGAAGAGGGGTCGGTCGACCGTCCCGGTCGACCGACAGTCGGGTTTGGGTGAAATCTGCTGATCCGCAAATTTGGGTATTTAAGCCTAATGTTGATTTCTAGGGTTGTATCCTTGAAGAATCTCTGCGAAATTGTATTAGCTGTGAGTTCTCTTGCATTCAAAGAGAAGAAGAGCTATTGTAATCTTCCTAAAATATAAATCTCTCCATTGATTGCCCCGAGGACGTAGGCATTGAGGCCGAACCTCGTTAAATCGTGTCTTTGTGATTTGTGAGTTCTTCGTGTGATTGTTGGGTTGTTCTTTGTGCTTGAGATCTGTGAGATTCTCTATTGTTTGGTTGTTGTGATTGGATAGCGCTAGCACAACAAGTGGTATCAGAGCTTCCGGGTTGCACTTGGGATTTCTGAGGATTTGGAGGGCTCGAGATCGGATCCGGTGGAGATCGTGTGTCGATCTCAGATCTGAGGTATTGGGTGTTCGTCGAGATCGTGTGTCGATCTCAGAAGGACTCAAGGAGGGCTCGTGAATCCGTGGTGGAGTAGATCTGGTGAGAAACTCGATCTAGGGTTTCAAGGGACAGGTAAAAATCATATTTTTATCTGTGTATAGATCTATTTCAAGTTAGTTGATCTTCCGCGTAGATAGAGGATCAGAGAAATCTCAATGGCAGAAGAAACTGCATCTGTTAAGACAATGAACAATCACCCAATGATTGAAATTGTTAAGTTTAATGGGACTAACAATTTTGGTATGTGGAGATGCGAGGTTATGGATGCGCTGAATGCATCAAACCTCGAAGACACTCTCCTATTGACGAAGAAGAAGAACACTACCACTGATGAAGACTGGGCGAAGATGAACAGGTCGGCATGTGGCTTGATACGTTCATGCTTGTCACAAGACATAAAATACCTTGTGCAACATGAGACGTCAGCGAAGAAACTATGGGAAACCCTTGAAAAGAAGTACCTGACGAAGAGTGTAGAGTCCAGGTTGCAGCTTAAGAGTAAGCTGTATCAGTTTCGGATGAAGAAGGGGAGCACAGTAAATGAGCACATCAACCGATATACGAAGCTTCTTACAGATCTGATAAATGTGGATGTCGTGGTAGATGAGGAAGATAAGGCGGTCATCTTTCTGAATTCAATTCCTGCAGAGGAGTACGAGACATTCACACTGACCTTCATTAATGGGAGGCAGACCTTGGATTATGATGAGGTGTCGTCTGCACTGTCGAGTTATGAGACGAGGAAGAAGGAGAGATCCTTCACAGTCAAGCTCAGTGGCGGAGGCACTGGAAGTAAGAAGCAGAAGTTCATCGCGGAAGGGCAAGGAGATTAGAGGAAGATCGAAATTCAGGCCGGGTTTCAGAAATCTGAAGAGGAATCAGTGTGCCTTGTGCAAGGAACTAGGACACTGGAAAGCAGAATGCCCTAAGGCCAAAGATAAGAAGGTGGAGTCAAAGACCGAGGCGAATCTCGCAAAGGCGGATGGATCGGATGATGACTCATCGGTGTTCTCTCTCTCAGTTACTACCCTACTGCTTGTAACTCAGATAGTGCTGAGTGGATCTTGGATAGCGGAGCCACCTATCATGTATGCCCGAATAGGGCTGGTTTTCTAGCTTTGAGAAGCTGGATGGATGTTACACGGTCATGGGGAATGACCATCCGTGTAATATAGAAGGGATGGGTACAGTCCGCATCAAGACCGATGATGGGATAGTTCGAGAGCTGAAGGAGGTGAGGTATGTACCTCAACTCAAGAGGAATCTTATTTCAGTTGGCATTTTGGAAACATCGGGCATGGTGATATCTGTTCGAGATGGTATTCTCAAGATGATCAGAGGCTCAATGATGGTGATGAAGGGCGTCCGCCGAGGAAATCTTTACTACTTGAAGGGTAGTATGATGACAGATCAGGTGGAGACTTCGATTCAGATAAAGGTGGCCCGGAGGACTGGCAGGGAAAGGTCGGACACGAAGATGGAAGGTCTTTGCAAGCTCCTGCAAAAAAGGAATCCATGGAAGATGCTGCTACCTGCAATTTGGAAGGTGGACACAGCGTTCTGGACAAGAAGAAGGTGAAATTCAGCACCAGTACTCACCGCAATGAAGGTCTTCTTGATTGTGTTCACATGAGCGTATGGGGACCTGCTAAGATGACATCGCTTGGAGGTCACAGGTACTTTGTCTCGTTTATTGATGGTCCATCTAGGCAGGTTTGGATATATCCGATGAGACAAAGGGGAGAAGCCCTAGATGTGTTGATGAAGTGGAGAGGAAGAATGGAGAGGCAGATAGGTAGGAAGATAAAGGAGCTTTATATTGGTAATGTTGGAAAGGACATGGACCAGTTCCTACGGTTTAGCCAGAAACACAGGTATTGCTACTTACTTCACAACAGGTAAAGATGGGTTGGCTAAAGATGTAGTCCGTTCCTTGCTGGAGGAGGTTCGGAGGCTGTTGTCTAATGCAGGATTAGACAGGTCGTTCTGGGCTGAGGCGACTGAGTATATGTAGCCATCTCATGAACAGATCGACTGCAATTGGAGATAGAGCTCCACTGAATATTTTGTCTGGGGGAAGCTGCTCAAGGTCATGGTGTGCTGCGGGAGTTTGGAAGTCCGGCCTACTTCAGTGCCAAGAGTGGCAAGGTGAATCCGCGGGCAAAGAGGTTTGTCTACTTGGGTGTCAAAAGGAACAGCTATAGGTTGTGGGACCCCGAAGACAAGAAGATCGTGATGAGCAGGCATGTCACATTTGGAGACTTCAGTGTTGAAGTCCACTGTCTCTCAGCAGGTGGAGAGGACGGAGACCAAGGAAGGATTGCAGCGGGTGGAGGTTGATGCTACTCCATCATCTCCAGTTGGTTCGGCATCAGAGGAGACTTCATTGGAGGTGACACCGGGAGGAGTTCAAGATACAAAGGGTGATGCTGAACATATTGACGACATTGTTGAGGATGTCGAGTTATTTGCAGCCATTGGAACTAAGGTGAAGCCACGCTTGTGGAGAAAGAAGCATGAATCTCAAGCTTGTGGTCGTGACAAGCTGAAGTTGAAGGCCGTTGCTCTCCATGATGGTCGGGAAGAGGTTCATATGACTCAGTCAGACAGGTTCGCTGCTGCAAATAGAGGTACCATTGTTTGAGCTTGTTGAAGCTCATTTTAATGAATTACGGTTGGCTTGATCCTTTTGGGCAAAGGTACGTAGGCAGCCGTAAAGGCGCAGCCATTTGGTGATGCAACTCTTATGAAGCTATTTGGTTCTCGAGATGTTATTTTGGATCTTCACGTAGAGGTGAAGAGTTGTGGCCTATTGAAGCTTCAAGTAGAAATGGAGAGACTTCACGTAGAGGTGAAGAGACTTCATGTAGAGGTGAAGTGGTGTGGCCAGTTGGATCTCACGTAGTGGTGAGATGGTGTGATCTCGATGAACAGGTTATCTTCCGTTAGAAGATGTTGAGCTTGCATAAGGAGTGGTGTGCATCCAGTTGAAGCCGATGATGTTTGGTGTGTTCTACGCAGACTTGGTTGGACCGTCAGTGGAAGATAGGTAGACTAGATAGAGCTAGTCAGTGGAGAGTCAGTGTTGGCTCATAAGGAAGTCTTCGTGAGGTCGTGAAGTTGCGGAGAGGGAGCCACGGTTAGTGATCGGCAGGTATGAAAATTCTCCTAAGGTGAAGTGCAGGGAAGGCATGTGCGATGTTTTCCAGGAATAGATGAGCCAAAGATTCCAAGCCGAGATCGTGTGTCGATTTCGCCGAGATCGTGTGTCGATTTCGACCGGTGCGCGCAAGCCGAGATCGTGTGTCGATTTCGCCGAGATCGTGTGTCGATTTCGCCAGGTGATGGCGATGAGGCGTGTTGGAGTTCGGCTCAGATTTGGAAATCTTCACCAAGGTGGAGAATTGTTGGAGGAGAGAGGATATTAAAGAAGGTGATGCCATGCCAAGTGCTGTAGAAGATTGCCAAGTGCCGTCGAAGATCACCAAGGAAGTGGACGATGAAAGGCAAAGGGACAGCGGCAGGAAATAGCAGCAGATGAAGAAGTCAGGAGGGTCGGTCGACTGGGCCGGTCGACCGACGTGCACAGCATGCACAGAGTTTTGGGCGGTCGACCGGCCCGTTCGACCGAAGTGCTCTGACTGCAGGAACCAAACTCTCGGGTTTTCTGGGTCGACCGGCCGGTCGACCGGAATGGACTGACTGTAAACAACCTAACTCTCGGGTTTCTTGGGTCGCCCGCCGGGTCGACCGGAAGAGGGGTCGGTCGACCGACAGTCGGATTTTGGGTGAAATCTGCTGATCCGCAAATTTGGGTATTTAAACCTAATGTTGATTTCTAGGTTGAATCTTTGAAGAATCTCTGCGAAATTGTATTAGCTGTGAGTTCTCTTGCATTCAAAGAGAAGAAGAGCTATTGTAATCATCTTCCTAAAATATAAATCTCTCCATTGATTGCCCCGAGGACGTAGGCATTGAGGCCGAATCTCATTAAATCGTGTCTTTGTGATTTGTGCGTTCTTCGTGTGATTGTTGGGTTGTTCTTTGTGCTTGAGATCTGTGAGATTCTCTATTGTTTGGTTGTTGTGATTGGATAGCGCGCACAACAAGCGCAAGGGTTTACTGACTTTTCTAATTGAACCATCTTTTGAAATACATTTATAGCTCTTTTCTACCAATTGTTGCCGCATAACTCTGCTTAATTGTATGGCTCATTCTACAGGTGGCTAAGGAGAGTGCTGATGTCATAATTCTGGATGACAATTTTTCAACAATCGTTACTGTCGCTAAATGGGCCGTTCGTTCGTATATATAATATACAAAAGTTTGTACAGTTTCAGCTTACTGTGAACGTTGTTGCTCTAATCGTTAATTTCTCTTCAGCCTGCTTGACGGGTAACTTTATTTAGCTTCTAATTTTTATTAAATAAAGCCTTTACAATGTCTCAAGTTATTCATTTCTTCTGCTGTTTTGTGCTTCAGGAAATGCCCCCCTCACTGCTGTTCAATTGCTTTGGGTCAATATGATCATGGATACTCTGGGGGCACTTGCATTGGCCACAGAACCACCCAAGGATGATTTAATGGAAAGAACACCTGTTGGAAGGAAAGGGAATTTATCAGCAATGTAATGTGGAGAAATATATTGGGACAGTCGTTCTATCAGTTTCTAGTTATATGGTATCTCCAGACACAAGGAAAAAATCTATTTGGGCTTGAAGACTCCACCGCTGATCTGACATTGAATACACTTATATTCAATTCTTTTGTCTTCTGTCAGGTAATTTTCAAGCCTTAAAGCTTTCTTTTAATAGAAAATTTAATGTTTGGTTGTAAATTTTGTTAGTGTTAAAGAAACAAGCATCTTCTTATAAACAGGCAGCATGGATATGTTTTGCATTGAATCAATTTAGATCCTAAACTTCTATATCATGCTCAAGTGTGTGCATCCAACTAAAAATATAATCATGCAGGGTGTACTTGCTGGTGCTAAGTTACTAAATGTTTTTTTTTATATAAAAAAAAACCATGTTTTTACACCTGATAACACGTGAAAAGCACCCAAACTTTGAGCTGGTAGGTTACTTGTGCAGTAGTAATAGTAATAAATTCAGCTTTGAGCCGCGAAATGCAATTGTCCTTCGCAAGTTCAAAGTCAACTAAGGGATATCTGTCACATGGTTTTTTTTCCCTGAGCAATTTAGTTTGTATTTGAGAAGGATACAGACTAATTATAGACCTCTTGAACCTCCTTGTTTGTCCAATGCATCTCTCGTGAAATTGCAGTTTTGATAAATTTTTGATATTCTCATGAAACTGACTGCATATTGTTAATCTTGGATGTAGAATATGCAAGTGGTTTTCTTTAGCATACACATTATCCCCCTAACTTAAACAAAAAGGTTACATTTTCTGAATATATTATATACCCCAAAAGATCGAACCGGACACATAATTCGTCAGAAAGTGTAATTCGAGCTTTGCTGATCCTTTGAGTTTGTTAATACAGGTCTTCAATGAGATCAGCTCAAGAGATATGGAGAAGATAGATGTCTTTCAAGGCATGTTGCAGAACTACGTGTTTGTGGGTGTGCTTACATGCACTGTTGTCTTTCAAATCATAATCGTTCAGTTCCTTGGCGAATTTGCAAACACTACACCATTGACATTGTTGCAGTGGTTCGTCAGTGTGTTTATTGGCTTTCTTGGCATGCCCATTGCCGCTGCTGTGAAGTTATTCCTGTGGGATCCAACTGAAAAAAGATTTAGCGTAGGGGAGACCAGAACATTGGTTGTGGGGTGGCTCTCAAGATCCAACTGCTGCCAGTAGCCAAGAAACTGAGGCGGCATGAAAGCCGAAAGCATCCACAGCCGTGATTATTTGCCTGATTTGCCCATTATTTTACGCTTAGTTTGAATTGTAGATTAGAGGCTGACAGTTCTAACAAGTTTGATGTGGAAGGCCTGTGGAGCTTTTGATTGAAAAGGAAGAAAGTCATGAACAAAGCAATATTTTTTGGATGGGGTTTCCTTGTAAAAACAGGTGCAGTGTTACTAGTTAGCCCTATGTTTCTACAGTGTGATTTTCTCGCAGTTTGAATCTTGCTTCGTGAATATCTGCTCTTTGTGTGACTTTTTAATTTCATTTCAGCTGAAAAGGGGAACGAATTACCTGTGATCTTTAGGATGAGAGTGAGGTTTGGATTTGTACAGTTTATGAACTTGCCACTGATGCATAATATACCAAATAAATCACATTTTCCCTCTGCAACAAAATACAGTGCTTTGCAAACAACTCTTCATTCAGGATCTATACAAACTGATCTAAGTAGCACCCTGGGACTTCCTACAACACGCCTTCCATCATCGCTGAGATTACTTCCTCCAAGCTCCCTTTCTATCCGCGAGTGAATCCCTGTAGAGATCTCGGCACAAGTTTAAGTTCTTTCCAGGACGAATACATGTAAACTGCAACAGACCGAACATCAAACCAAAGCCTTCGAGCACACACAGCACCTGCTGCATCCAATACTCTCATATTCTACAGTCTTAATCGTTCCAATTGTTGGAATTGAAGAATATGAAAGGCGAATCTTCGAGATGAATTATGGCGAGATCCGTTGATCGAATCAACTGGATGATGGTTGGAGTGTGTTCTCCTTCCATTGGTGATGAACGTGATATATTCACATGTTCAATTCCGACTTCGAATGAATGAGATATTCAAGTCCAAAGATTGCCTAATTCAAAGCCAAAACGGGACTAAAGGTAGCTTAAAGCATTTAGTCCCACATTGGCCGTGTGGGATGGAAGTTTGTGGTGTATAAATAAAGAAAATTGAGAACAAAGGGCGTGCCCTTTGGGTACTTGGAGTTTTCGCGCGCGCGATTGGGAGGGATCTATGCCCGCACATGCGCGCGCCGCCGCTGGCGGCGGCGGCCGGCGCCGGTGCCGGGCCGGGCTCGGGCCTACCAACAGTCACAACTGTTGGACTGCCAACAGTTGTGACTGTTGGGTGCATCTTTTGGGCAGCCAACAGACACGACTGCTGGGTCGAAAGGGTGCAACCTTTCATTGGGTTTGAACCCGTTGGCCCCTCCTGCAGGCTATATAAAGCCCTCCTGACTCTCAATTAAAACACACCAAGACAACAACAACTTCTCTTCTCTCTCTCTGAATTCTGAACTGCGAACTAAGTTTTGCATTCTGAATTGGAAAGTGGAGTTCTGAAGTGACTTCTCAAAAGGGAAGTGGGAAATCAGTGACTCGGTTTCCGAAACAACTTCCAACGGAGATTCTGAAAAAATTGTTCTGAAAGAGGAATCAGAAAATTCAACATATTCTTTTATAAGAATTGTTGTCTGAATCTGGTACTTCTGAAGAAAGATATTCTTCAACCTTCCTTCGTCCTCAACAGTGGGTGCTCCTCCAAAAAGAGTAAAGGCAAATATTCAGTTGAAATTTGTCCTTGTACCGCTGCTTCAACGATCCTGTGAAGGTACTGGTTGACTACGGTTCGACCGTACGGTGATTTGGTAGTGCTATCCAAATACCGTGAAAGAGTGTTGTATCTTGGGAGACCAGCGTCCATTATCCCGTTAGCACCGGTGCAGGGGACGTAATTGTCTTAAGGAGATTCGCTCTAAGCGTACCTCACTCTAAATACTGTATAAGTGGATTAAGTCCTTTATACAGGGGATATACTTTGCAGTATATCGAGACTGACTTAGATTCAGTCGAGACTGACTTAGATTCAGTCTAATTGGTGTTTTAACCAAGGAAGGAAATTGAAAGGTGGTTCTTAAATTAAGGAACGTTCTATTGAACGGAAAACCTCCCACCTGATATTTGCCGACCTGGCCAATTAGATTGTTGATATCTCAGTGATCTTGATTAGTTGTCAGATTGATTCTTGTTAAGCAGAATACACAACAATCTTAAAACAATTATTATTGAAGTTACTAACTTCAGTTCTGCTTGAAGTTGCGAAAGATGTCTGAGACAAATTAAGATATCTCCAGCAAGGCAACAAACATACCGCTCCAAGGTTTGATGCCTCCTCCACTTCCTAACCCGAAGCCGGAGAAGCCAGGAAAGTTTGATGGCACAGAATTCAAGAGGTGGCAACAGAAGATGTACTTCTACTTGACCACTCTTCATCTGGCCAGATTCCTGGAAGAAGATCCACCAGAGCCTGCAACTGATGCATGGACTCAATGTGACTTCCTTTGCCGAAATTATGTTCTTAATGGACTGGATGACTCTATTTATAATGTCTACAGTCCAATCACTACGGCAAAGAAGTTATGGATCAGTCTTGACAAGAAGTACAAGACTGAGGATGCTGGTACCAAGAAGTTCGTCGTTGGACGATTTCTGGAGTACAAAATGGTGGATAGCAAGACTGTCATCAGTCAGGTGCAAGAGTTCTAACTTATCTTGCACGAAATAGAGGCCGAAGGTATGATTCTTCCTGAAACTTTTCAGGTTGCAACAATCGTGGAGAAGCTCCCACCTGCGTGGAGAGACTTCAAGAATTACCTGAAGCACAAGCGAAAGGAGCTAAAGTTGGAGGATCTCATTGTGAGGCTTCGTATCGAGGAGGACAACCGCAAGTCCGAGAAAAGGACCAGCAAGAACTCCTACGAAGCAAAGCTAATGTGATCGAGGACTCAAAGGGGAAAGCGTCTACTTCCAAAGGCTTGAAGCGGAAGAAGACATCCCAGGGGTACAAAGGCAAGGCCCAAGACGGCAAAAGCATGCGCTTCAAAGGAACCTGCTATGTCTGCAACAAAGAAGGACATAAAGCTAATGAATGTCACAGCCGTCTTAAGGGGAACAAAAAGAGCCACCCACAGGCAAACATGACCAACCATGAATCACCAAGTCTTTCAGCTGTGGTGTCAGAAGTGAATCTGACAACCAATAACAAAGATTGGTGGGTAGACACGGGAGCTACTCGGCACATCTGCTCGGAGAAATTGTTATTCTCAGAATATCAAAGGCTAGAGCAAGATGAGCAACTATTCATAGGGAATTCAGCCGTCTCAAAGGTTGAAGGAAAGGGCAAGGTCATCCTGAAGTGGACATCGGGGAAAGAGCTTACTCTTAACGATGTGCTTCATGTTCCTGACATCCGCAAGAATTTGATCTCCGGATCAATACTTAGTAAGAAGGGATTTAGAATGGTATTTGAATCCGACAAATTTGTACTTACTAAAGGAGGGATGTATGTGGGTAAGGGCTATCTTGTTGATGGACTTTTTAAAGCCAATGTTGCAGTGGTTGATAAAAAGTCCGTGTATTTGTACCCAAAGCTAATAAATAAAGGAAATTCTTCTGTTTATTTGCTTGAGTCTCCTAATTTATGGCATGCTAGATTAGGGCATGTAAATTACAAGTCTTTGAAGAACTTGTCTAATCTGGGATACATTCCTAAACTCAACTTGGAAGAAATTCGCAAGTGTGAGGTTTGTGTTGAGGCCAAGTTGGTTAAAAATTCATTCCACTCAATAGATCGAAATACAGAACCTTTAGGGTTAATTCATAGCGATCTATGTGACTTGAAGTTTATGCCAACTAGAGGCGGTAAAAAGTATTTCATTACTTTTATTGATGACTGTACAAGATACTGTTATGTGTATTTTAAACAGTAAAGATGAGGCAATAAATATGTTTATAACATATAAGGCCGAAGTTGAGAATCAACTCAACAAGAAAATCAAGATTCTAAAATCCGATAGAGGCGGAGAATATGAATCAAATGATTTTAGTGAGTTATGTGCTAGTTTTGGTATAATACATCAAACTACAGCACCATACACTCCTCAGCAAAATGGAATTGCTGAACGGAAGAACAGAACTTTGAAGGAGATGGTTAATTCCATGCTCGTAAGTTCTGGAGCTCCGCAGAACTTGTGCGGGAAAGCTCTATTAACTGCAAATCATATTCTAAATAGAGTACCCCACAAGAAACTTGGTCTTATACCATTCGAGTTATGGCATGGAAGGACACCTTCCTACCATTACCTCAAAATGTGGGGTGCCTTGCAAAGGTGCTGGCACCATTACCTAAAAAGACTAAGTTGGGAGCAAAAACTATGGACTGCATATTCATAGGCTATGCCTTGAATAGTAGTGCCTATAGATTTCTAGTTCATAAATCAGAAATACCAGATATTCATGTAAACATGATTATCGAATCTCGAGATGCTGTGTTCTTTGAAGACATCTTTCCGTACAAACGGGAAGCAGATAAGACTTCTGAGAAAAGAACACACGAGATGGCGTTCAGGGATGAAAGCCCCGAGGAACCAATTGTTAATGCGAAAACTGAACCAAGAAGAAGTCAGAGATCTAGAATCTCAAAATCTTTTGGTCCAGATTTCATAGCATATGCTATTGAGAGCGAGCCTCAAACATTTAAAGAGGCGATGTCAACCCCAGAAGCACAAATGTGGAAAGAAGCTATAAATAGCGAAATAGAATCCATACTAAGTAATCATACTTGGGAATTGGTAAACTTGCCTCCTGGAAGTAAACCAATTGGGTGTAAGTGGATTTTTAAATGAAAATTAAAACCCGATGGATCTATCGATAAGTACAAGGCTAGATTAGTAGCCAAGGGTTATCGACAAAAAGAAGGACTTGACTACTTCGATACTTATTCACTAGTAACAAGAATAACGTCCATACGGATGTTGATTGCGATTGCAGTATTGCACAACTTAGATATCCATCAAATGGATGTCAAGACTGCATTCTTAAATGGTGAATTAAGTGAAGAGATATATATGGAGCAACCTGAAGGATTTAAAGTCAAGGGCTAAGAACACAAGGTGTGTAAATTGGTAAAATCCTTATACGGTTTAAAACAGGCTCCAAAATAATGGCATGAGAAATTTGATAGTGTCATGATCAAAGATGGATTCACTATCAATGAATGCGATAAGTGTGTTTACACGAAAACAGTTGGAGATGCATGTATCATTGTTTGTCTTTATGTAGACGACATGTTGATACTTGGGACTAATATTGAGATTATTAAGTCCACTAAAAGAATGTTATCCAACAGTTTTGATATGAAGGATCTGGGGTTGCTGATGTAATTTTAGGAATTAAAATTACTAGAACACCAGATGGAATCAGTCTATCTCAATCTCACTACGTGGAAAAGATGATAGAAAGATTCAAGGATCATGGGATAAAAGAGAATACAGATCCTTTTCTCCCACACGTCCACCTTCATAAGAATACAGGAACTGGAATACGCCAGTTGGAGTATTCTCAGATTATCGGAAGTCTAATGTATTTAATGAATTGCACTAGACCCGATATTGCTTACGCTGTAAGCAAGTTAAGTAGATACACTAGCAATCCTAGTGATCTACACTGGACCGCTCTACTACGAGTATTGGGTTACGTATCACATACCAAGGAATATGCCTTGAGATATGGACAGTATCCTCCTGTACTGGAAGGATACAGTGATGCTAATTGGATTGCAGATTCTGAGGAATCAAAATCAACTAGCGGATACGTATTTACTCTAGCAGGAGCAGCGGTATCATGAAAATCTTCTAAGCAAACATGTATTGCCCGTTCCACTATGGAATCGGAATTCATAGCCTTAGATAATGCTGGAGAAGAAGCAGAATGGCTTCGACAATTCTTAGAAGATATACCATTATGGCAAAAGCCAGTGCCCGCTATATGTATACACTGCGATAGTCAAACAGCTATATCTAGGGCACAAAATGTTTTATACAACGGTAAGTCTAGACATATTCGTCGTAGACATAATACCGTGAAGCAGTTGCTCTCAAATGGAATTATCTCTATTGACTTTGTATCGTCAAAGGATAATTTAGCGGATCCGCTTACTAAAGGTTTAAGTGGAGAGCGTATAAACTGCGCATCGAGGGGAATGGGTCTAAAAGCCTAACCTTACCGAGTCAGCTTAATGGAAACCTCACTTAGCGACTGGAGATCCCACGGACTAAGTTCAAGAGGAAAAACTAGTTATGATTGACTCAGCCAGTAAGCATTTGGGAGCTTGACTCCAATCCATTCCTAAGGTGCACATAAGTGCTTTTCTACAAGTGGATTAAGGATAAGCTTAACGCTTTTAATGATGCCTATATCTTGTTACTAAACAAGTGAGTAGAGTAGACTACTCTTAATAGGTCCATCACCTATGTGAGTATAGAGTTGGGTCGGCTCTTTGGGAATCTCTATGGAGGCTGTTATTCCCTAAAGATACTCTCTGAAACCAAGAATGTCCAGGGCCAAAACGGACATAACAGAGAACCAAAGTTGATTTGAAAAGTCACTGTGTGAAGCTTGTTGACTTGACTTACACTAACGGATAACAGTTCAAGATCTAGTTCACTGATTAGCCAGTAAGTCCGATAAACCTTTCGCTATGGAAGGTTCAAGACCTAGTTCACCTATCCTTATGCAGTTTCTTTTCAAAAGTACCTTACACAATAGAGTCAGTCTCTTTGTGTGTCATTTCCTTAAATCTCCATTCATTGTGGGGGATTGTTGGAATTGAAGAATATGAAAGGCGAATCTTCGAGATGAATTATGGCGAGATCCGTTGATCGAATCAACTGGATGATGGTTGGAGTGTGTTCTCCTTCCATTGGTGATGAACGTGGTATATTCACATGTTTAATTCCGACTTCGAATGAATGAGATATTCAAGTCCAAAGATTGCCTAATTCAAAGCCAAAACGGGACTAAAGGTAGCTTAAGCATTTAGTCCCATATTGGCCGTGGGATGGAAGTTTGTGGTGTATAAATAAAGAAAATTGAGAACAAAGGGCGTGCCCTTTGGGTACTTGGAGTTTTCGCGCGCGATTGGGAGGGATCTATGCCCGCACATGCGCGCGCGCCGCCGCTGGCGGCGGCGGCCGGCGCCGGCGCCGGCGCCGGTGCCGGGCCGCGCCGGGCTCGGGCCTGGGCCTGGGTTCGGGTTCCCTACCCGGCCTAGTTCTTTTTGAATCGGGTCTGCAGGTATGGGTATCCGGATCCGAACCAACCCGCTCCAAGACTGTTGGAATACCAACAGTTGCAACTGTTGGGTGCATCTTTTGGGCAGCCAACAGACACGACTGCTGGGTCGAAAGGGTGCAACCTTTCACTGGGTTTGAACCCGTTGGCCCCTCCTGCAGGCTATATAAAGCCCTCCTGACTCTCAATTGAAAACACACCAAGACAACAACAACTTCTCTTCTCTTTCTCTGAATTCTGAACTGCGAACTAAGTTTTGCATTCTGAATTGGAAAGTGGAGTTCTGAAGTGACTTTCAAAAAGGGAAGTGGGAAATCAGTGACTCGGTTTCCGAAGCAACTTCCAACGGAGATTCTGAAAAAATTGTTCTGAAAGAGGAATCAGAAAATTCAACATATTCTTTTATAAGAATTGTTGTCTGAATCTGGTACTTCTGAAGAAAGATATTCTTCAACCTTCCTTCGTCCTCAACAATGGGTGCTCCTCCAAAAAGAGTAAAGGCAAATATTCAGTTGAAATTTGTCCTTGTACCGCTGCTTCAATGATCCTTTGAAGGTACTGGTTGACTACGGTTCGACCGTACGGTGATTTGGTATGCTATCCAAATACCGTGAAAGAGTGTTGTATCTTGGGAGACCAGCGTCCATTATCCCGTTAGCACCGGTGCTGGGGACGTAATTGTCTTAAGGAGATTCGCTCTAAGGCGTACCTCACTCTAAATACTGTATAAGTGGATTAAGTCCTTTATACAGGGGATATACTTTACAGTATATCGAGACTGACTTAGATTCAGTCGAGACTGACTTAGATTCAGTCTAATTGGTGTTTTAACTAAGGAAGGAAATTAAAAGGTGGTTCTTAATTAAGGAACGTTCTATTGAACGGAAAACCTCCCACCTGATATTTGCCGACCTGGCCAATTAGATTGTTGATATCTCAGTGATTTTGATTAGTTGTCAGATTGATTCTTGTTAAGCAGAATACACAACACCAATTACCTGCTTCCTTTTAAGAGATCGATTTCCTGTTTCAAGATCCAAAAACTCTGTACTTTCTCGTTTTAAAAAAATATCGATCGCAATCTCCTAACTAATCCTTCAATTAAGTGCATCCTTATTGCTCACCATGGTTTTGTTCTTGTTAGTATTTTGAGGGTATTTCAAAATAAGAAAACTTCTTTTAGTCCCATATTGGATAGGGAAAGAACTCTTTAGTGTTTATATATGGAGTCTCTTTCATGATGGGTTGTGTGGGCTAGAAACTAGGGGGTGTTCGCGCACACAAAAGCCCATTGAGGCCCAATGAAGGAAATTGGGTTTTACCGGATTCAGAAAAAACTTTATGCTGCGCAGGTAGATCTATTCACAGGGCAATTGAGCACTCTACTCTTAAGGATTGTGCTCCGAACGCCTCGATCAAAATAGAAAAGTTCCTTCCTTTTTGAAAGTTTAATTTAAATAGTTAACAGTATTTCGTATATTATTTTTCCAACAGTTCTCTTAATACTCCAATTTCCCTACAATGCCTCACAACCATTCACCAAGTCACCAACTTACTCTTCAAGTACTTTATCACTTGTTTTCACACAACATATACCTTTTGTAGGGTTTTTTTCTCCTCTTTCCAAATTGATCAACCTGTTGTCTCAAGCATACAACTTCATAACTGATTGCACTAGCATGAACAAACTGTTGACTGAAATGCTTAGCATTTGGCTTGTCCATATTTCTGTCCTGTTATCTGATAATACTATGTAACGGCTTGCAATTTATTACTAGCACAACAAGGGGCACACAATAAACTATTCATTCAAGGGTAATGGAATTCTGATAACAAAAACAAAAAATTGATAAAGATTTCCAAACCTTATGGGTGGTTTTTTTTTTTATTACTCAGAAGAACCTTAAGTCTCTGAAGTCTCTTCTACAAAAGTCTGAAGTATTTCAATGAATTTTGGCACATTTCGCAGCAATCCGGTTTCAAGTGATTAGGATTCCTTATCGTCGCTCATCTGCTGCGAGTGAGGAATAGAGAGAGAGAAGAGGTAGGAATTTTGGGCATTTTTGGTGATTTTTGGGTGAATTTGAGAGAAGGAAGAAGGCGGAGAGGGCAACAGCTTATAAAATCCTTTCACTAATTAATTAGTTAAAATTAGTTAGCATAATTAGAAGGGAAATTGTAATGCTAAACCGATCCTTGACACCATTAGGGGGTAGCACAAAAAGAAAATGGGGCATGGTAATTACATAATAAACAAGTTCATGGTAATTTTTGTTAAAAAAGTAGCAAGAGTAGCTCAAAGTGAGAGTATGAAAATATCATTTGAGAAGTGTCTAAAATAAATCAAAAAAGCGCCTAAAAACTGATATAACAAAATGTCATAAAAGTGAAGACACAACTGAGAAGTTCTGCCGAGTGGCCAAGTCTTTTTTTGAGCAGTTGTTTTTTTTGGTAGAACTGCTGGTGCAAATTTAGGGTTTAGGTGTTCTTTTGGAAGAAAAAAATAGGATTTTTAACTTCGATACCAATTTAATGCAGCACAAAAGAGGGAAAAACTAGGGTTTGAAGAACTTAGGGAAGAAACTAGAGTTCGAGCCTCACATTCTGGAGAATCACTCGCTTGCTTGTGCCTCACACAGAGATTTCATAGAACTTAATCAGGGTTTAAGATTTCAATCATTCAATAATGTCAATTAAAACACTACAAGAGTTTTTATAAGAGAAGTAATGCGCACAACCTCGTGCTCCACAATAAAGAAAATTAAGAAATAATAAAAGAACTAATAAAATCCTTCGTGCACCACATGTGCACGCTCTCCACTACTAAAATATGTCACGAAAATTAGATCCAACTCAGTTACTCCTCCTATGCTCATATGCCTTCCAAGTTCCGGTTGAATCCCCATCATGAGGTGGCGTCATCTTTTCAATATATTTATAGCAAGGTGTGGTGTGATTTCCCACCACAGATGATTGAACGCTCCCGATTGAATATGTCAAAGACACCAAGAAAAGAAAATGCCTTTCAGGTCAGGGGCATCAGTGTGATGCAGGTCAAAGACCCTCGCGCGTGAGAATGAGTACCCTCATTGAGAGAAAATAACGAGAATACTTGTTTGTGGTGATTTTTAGTGATAATCAAAAGCGAACCCTTTCTCGATGGAGAAAGAGCTGCATTTATACCTGCTGGGTTTGTTGGTGAGGATGAAGATAGCGACGATCTTGTAACCGCACGCTCTTGAATCATAATCGTTTCGACTGGTTTAAATAGACATGCAAGAAAATTTGTTATTATCTATAACCATTCACTTATGTTGTTGAGATTAACGCGTAGAGGATCCATCGCTATCAGCCATCATTCGAACCACATATCTGCATATCTTATAACAGTTTTGATCGCGCCAATGTTGTTTTTGATTGATATGCTGAGGAAATCCATCCTTATCCAAAACAGTTCGCTTAGCTGCTGGGCTGTTACAACTGTTTGAACTGTACAATGCATGGAGCATGGGGAGAGATCAGGGCGTGTAATCGATTCCGTGATTCGCGGAGATCGCATTTTTGATCTCTTGTTGTGGTGGAAGTGGAAGTCCTCGGAGAGGGTCTTCGTCATGGAGACTGAAGCGTCTTCAGAGTGAAACTTTGATATGGAGGACTGAGACCTTCTAATAGCTGAGCAGCTTCGACTAGGTTTAGGATCCGTATAGGTGACTCCAGATAAGTGTGATCCTGGGGAGGGACCCGAGACTCTTCTAGGCCCGTTTCAAGCCACTAGCAGGTTGAGCCTGTTGGCAGAATGGTAGTGGCTGCTTGGGGTGCCTCTGAGGCAGCAGGGTATGTGTCGTGACACACACACACACACA